>CAWUFW010000858.1:1485000-1680000 GCA_963921515.1 Calotriton arnoldi
TGCAACCTGGGTTGGTTGATGTAAAATCAAAAGCTGAACAGCAGGGATGATATGGCATTCAGATGGTTTAACACCAGCTGCAGCAAATCCCCCTTCAGCAGCCAGTCACTGAGATTCAGGAATACAGAGATGTCTGTCATGTGTAGATCTGCTGCAACCATCATCACATTGGTGAAGCCTTGTGTTTCCGATGACAACTGGGAGGAGCACAATTGGTTGTGGGTGGAATCTACCACATCGCACAGGTACCATCTGTGCAACTGGAGGATTGGAACCTGAAAGTAAGCATCCTGCAAGTCGAGGACCACTATCCAGTCTCCTGGTTCCAGAAGCAGAAGAACCTGTACGAGGGATATGTTGAATTTCTCCTTGAGGAAAAATATAAAAACCTAAGGACTAGAATGGATGCGGCCCTACGTGCTTTTTAGGTACAAAACTGATGTAACACTCCTGCTTAGTATCCTGTTCTGGGACCAGCTCCATTACTATTTGTGCAACATGGTGATAACTTCTTACTAGAGAATGCAAGTGTGCTAGTCTGACTGGGAAGTATGGAAGTGGGACACTGTTTAAAGGGGAGGGTATAACCAATTTCTATGATCAATTGAACCATTGCGATGGCCTTCCAGGGCTTTAAATATTTTCACACCCTCCCCACACAGGCGGCATGCTTTCCCTGAGGGGAAGTAAAATAAGCAAGATGACCCGAGTGTCTGTTGGCTCCTTGCTCCAAATCGTACCCATTTACTGTTGTAGGAACTGGTTGGGAGGGTTGGCACTGGCATAAAGACATACCCCTTGCATAATACAACCCAAAGGAACAAGCTGTGGTTCATCCTATTTTAAACCACTCGAGGGCAGAGTTTGCTTTTACAGGTAGGACCCATCAAACGGCATATCCATTAGGTTTGCCTGAATAAACCTTGAGTAGCCTATTGAGTGGAGCCAGACATGGTGTCTGATTGCCACTGAGAAATCCATGGATCCTGCTACTTGAATCCACAGTATCACGTTCCGCCCTCAGGATCAGCTTTGATACATCTTGCCCATTGCACACCACTTCTGTGTCCCTAAGGTGACCTGGACACTAGTCCCCACCATCTGTGCTATTTTCGATCAGGCACGGGTGTTCCAAGCCAACAAGCAAGTGACATTCGTGGGCATGAGAGCCATAGTCCGCAAGGAGAAAACTTTCTTCCTCATGGTTCCTATTTTTATTACCTCCTGGCTAGGAGTTGGGATGGGGAGGTGTCACAGGCTTTGTTTCATACAGGAGGGAGTCTGTACCACAAGGCTTTGAGGCAATGAGAGGTCCGAAAGGAACTTGGATGCCTCGGGGCTAGTGGATGGCAACAGGCAATCTGCCTGCTCACCACCACAGCAGAAGATGATTTGGCCAATGCACTTTTAACAAGCTCTATCACAGCTTTGTTTAACAGGAGCAAGGATACCAATGATGAAGCAGTTCTCCATGTGAAGAGGCAGTTATAGGATCTCTACGGCTTTTTTTTTTTTTTTTTAAGGACTCCAGCAAAACACGCTGCCTGATGGGGAACTCAAATTTCAGCTGTTTCAAACCCCTCGCAATGTTCAATCCAGAAGAGCTGGTTGTTTCTTTGCCTACCTGACAGCTAGACTGTGGAATGCTTTACCACTAGCCTTGAGAAGCTGTTCATCTGAAATAGTTTTCAGAAAAAAGCTTTATATGCTTCTTTTTGACTCTGCAATTACCTTCTCCTAAGCCGGTTTCTGCCTTTGGGCTAAGTGGAAATTATTTTCGCTAGCACCGGGACACCTTTTTAGGTAGATGTACCATTTACAAATGCATTGTATTGAAAATTCTACCTCAAGAGAGGTATCTGGGATGCTTGCATTTTGTAAGACCAGATCGTCTATTTCATATGTATTGGTGGGTAGAAGCAAGTTGGCTGCCTCCATGCCGTCATCATAATCGATGATTGACAGCATTTGCATGCAGACTGAGTGAATGCCGAAAATATTTTCCATGTGCTAGAATTATTAATTCTTAGGCAAGGGCCTGTATTGACACTCTTCTTTGTACTGAGACCTACTACCATCCCTTGCACCTTCCTATTTGAGTGCATCAGACCAGCTTTTTCTTGGGATGTGCTCCGGCACCTCCACTGGGGACAGCATTGGAGCAGGGACCACAGGCAGAGCCTTGGTGCCGGCATGAATCCGGCTGAGGTTAGTGGAGTTTTCACATGCATTATTCCAGTCAGAGGCTTTGCAAGTTCCATGCTGTCCCAAGAAGCACCAGAGGGAACCGGGGAGCTACGAAATTGAGCCAACATGTCTTGGGTAAATGGCATGACCTGCACCAGATCGGCACCGAGCACCAGAAACTCCAGGCACAAAAAAGGAAGGGCTTGCCTGGAACAGGTGCCAGTATCAGTGTCGGGACCGAAGCTAGCTCGGGCACTAGGGTGATCTCAACCAACTCCAGCTCAGAAAAAGACTTCGAGTTTCCTCTTCTCCCTTAATGACTTCAAGGGAAGGTAAGACCTGGAGTTTGAGTGGGTCCTTTGACTTCTAATTTATGGCATTAAGTGCATTTGGCCACACTGTTTGCACAAATATGAATTGTGCTTAGGCCCCATGCAACACTGACAGACCTCATGAGGGTCCAAAGTAGACATTTGTCCATGGCAGGAACAACATGGTTTGAAGCCTGATGTTTTAGGTGGAGCCAACCTGCCTAGCACAGTAAAAGCTAACTTTCATAGAAATTGTTCCACAGAGAGCTGCTCTGTATCCATATTGAGAGGCATAGAAAATAGGGAACTGATGTGAGGGTGCTGCTATAGGGCTCCGGTGATGTCATGTCTATGGTGGTACAAGACAGAGGCAAACACCACCTACCGGCAGAGAAGAGTTACTGCAATTTTTCTGGACGAGTCAAGCATATGGGAATATTAAAAAGGTTAGGAATCTCCAGGAAGACTTATCCATCGGAAATGATATATAGTGTGGGGGAAGGGTAGGGAGGGGAGGTGTTTTTAATCCTACAGTAAACCACTGATTTAGCTACGGAAAGACACTGCTGAATGGAATTACACCAAACTTGACTAGAAAGAACTGTATTCAAGAAAACTCCTTTGCCTGTTTTGGTGTACACTCATTCAGTAGTTTGAGAAATTAGTGTTAGAAAATTGGTGTTTGCAGGACTCTACTAACTGAGCCAACCAGTTGACTAAGATAGAGAAATCTGGACCGTTAATCTGTAGATGGTTCTCAAACACTAATAAATCATACTCAACAAGGTAGATTTTTCTCAAGTCATCCCTTTTAGTTCTGCATTCTCTAAATGGAGACCGCAACGCTCTTATTGGCTGGCAACAAGAGAACATTTTCTCTTGCTATTGCCACTACAGAACGTGGGGCACGACTCCCACAAACTGAACATTTTTATGAAAGACCACATAAGGGGCACTGTGAGCACACCCTAACTCTTTCTAAGTGAGGGAAGCCCCACATATGCTTTAAAAAACTAAACGTTCCAAGTCTTAAGGTCCATGAAACCCAACAGGCATGGACCTCCTTAGTCGACAAACTTGTCACTGAGGCCATGGACAATGGCACCATCCTGGGATCTGAATGCGCAGTCTAGTTGTATAAGACAATGAGTGCCATTTTAAAAGTACACAGTCCGCAGCCTTGACAATGAGGCTGTGGAATATGGGCATTATCTTATGAGCTGCGGCACATTGTCGAGCCTAAGAACTCATCACATCCAAAATGGTACAGATATCTGCTGCCTCAGCTGTCAGGCCAGACAACTGACACCTTTGAGGGCTGTATAAAATTAATAAAACATACTTTTTTTCTATATATAAATACCCCCCTAAGACTACCCAGGCATCAGTTAGAATTTCAAAGGATTCTTTCAAACTGAAGGTAACTCTTTTTCAGTACGCCGAGCCTGTGGCATCTCTCGTGAGACAGCTGTCTACCCAATATACTGTATATTTGGATGATTGCCACACACTGATAGCACATATGCTAACAAGACCTGGTGTCTATTATATGCTAGGAAGCTGTCAATTGCAACAACAAAATATTTCAATGTAAACATTAGTATGAGTAAGAGAATGCTCATCTCTTCAATCGTACTCTGCATTCACTCATGCATTTTCTATCTCGTGGTTATGTAGAGCTGCCCAGTTGAACTTAAAGCTCGTGTTTGAGTCGTAGAACAGGCTCATGAGATATGATCACATTGCTCCTTTACAGCAGTTCTTGAAATGGAAGAATAGAAGTGCAGGTACTCTGTACCAGAGAGAAGTGCCGGTACTCTCCCATTAAAAGTATTACATTTCTCTTGAGAAGTACTGGTACTCTCCCTCTCAAAATAAAAAAGTGCCGGTACTCAGTATCAGACAGTACTGGACCATTTAAAGCACTGCTTTACAGTATAGTAAATTCCCAGGACTCTAAGCATACCACTGCCGCAAGGTCCTTTAATTATGCCAGTACCCTTGAACAATAGACACCACTGTTCACCGGTGAGTGTTGGGTATAGTTCTTCCACTGTAACATCACTGTAAAAGTTTCACAAAGTAGCAAAGACACTTTCTTCTGGAGTGGAAGAATAAAGTGCGGTCACAAGAGAATTACGAACAAGGGTGCTATTTATCCTGGATTAAGCAAATTGTTGCAATGAAACAAACATCTTCAAGACACTGTTTTAGGGAACATGGATGATGTTAAGGAAAGGCAGCCCTGATTCAGCACAAATTGAGAAATGGGATTCATCTCACCTGAGTTACCCCTGCTGATGGGATCTTGTAAGACTGCAGCTTCTGCTTCAACAGTTCAGGATCGCTGTGGCGGAACGGGCAGCCTGAAAGGGAAACAGACAAGCAGGGTCATTAGATCATGTGGCCACCTGCTGAAGGGCATCAGTGCCCCACTAGGACTGCGCTGGCCTGAGAGAAGCCTACAATGTTATCATTTCTTCTTTCTCAAATGCTCAGCACATCTTCACTCGCAGCACCTAATAATTAGAGACCAGCCTACTGTCGCCTAGAGAACACTTCTTTCTGTACATACAGCTGAGAAAATATTTATTATTTTCAGTTTAAGCACTAATTATTTTGCATATTTGTTAAACGAGCATGCAGACCCTCTCAATGGCTGGTGAGTTGGGAGTTTTCATAATGTCTGTTTTTGACACAACTTATCACTACCTGCCAGATTACTCAAATAATGCCTGACACACTCAAACAAGTTTGGCTTTTTAGATAGCAACACTTTGCATGCTGCGATTTTAAAGCCCTTCCTTTCTTTGTTATAAACAGAACCATAGGTCCCAATATAGATGGCTGAATCTCGATGACTGACTGAAGACATTATGCATAACATTGGGCAATTTGCGCTGAAATACTATTAGCTTTCATAAAGTTAGAGATGTCAAGCCATTTCTCTCCAAGTGTTGGGTTCACCTAACAGAAATGCTGGGTCATTTGAACGTTTCACTAAAATGAATTGGACTGAATAACAACGCAGAATCTCTGTAGCTAAGATCTGTGCACTCTCAAGGTCACATGTTCCAACAGCAGTAAGATAAAGGATTGTGTTTGGATGGGTTGAATGTATGTGTTTGAGCCTTAGAATGTCAGTGAAGTTTAATAAATAAATTATGCAAAAAATTGCGAAATGCTAGTCTTCACAACTTTACACCCCCCAGTGGATCAGATCCAACTGGAAAGACCCCGTGAAGGAAGATAACTCTTCAGTCGTGTAAACAACTAAGAGAACTGCCAACCACCACAGAAGGAATCTACTCATCAATCCCGATCCCTCACAGGGTCCTGAAGAAAGTAGCCCAAACCAAGTTAGTAACTCATTAATCTAATGGTGGTCTTCATCTACTCCAAGCACCAATCTGGACTGGCTACTAAAGACCATGAAAAAAATATTTATCCAGTGGTCCATACTTGTCAGCAATACTCCAGCAAAGATGGTACTCAAATGGTTGAAGCAGCAACAAGTCAACATTAGGATGAGTGGATGAAACACTCAAAGAAAGCTGGAAAAATCTATGGGCACAGAGAACATACTCTAGATCAAATACCAAAAGTAAGTAAATAAAGATAAAATGATTATGCCACATGTATAATTGAGATAAAAAACAAGAAAGGTTTTAAAAATCTACAGTAAATTTACAAAGTTAGAGTTTCTCAAGAATGGATCTTTCACAAAAGTAAAATATTGCAAAGACCTACCCAGCTTCTTCAAATTAAAGCTAAAGAACACTCACTCAATTATTTAGCATTGCATTATCAGATTGATACCCATTTAACCCAATCTATTTGTTAAGATCCAGGCAGCAGCAGTTTCATTCCCTCTTAGGAGAACCTGTCAATACTGCATAGAGTAAAACCTTAACATCTCATAAAAAGGAGGAAAATGTCTGGGCCATGTCACATCTGGGGTCTCCGATACCCACCTCCCTCCCAATCCAACACCCTACCTTGCAGGTGACTGGTTGAGTGGGACAGGGCCTTACGGCCTGGAGAAGCGCTGCCTTGGCCTGTTGCCAAGGCAGCGCTTACTTGGATGCACTCAGCTGCCCCCCAGACAACTGCTTGAGGGCAAGTGAGCCAGAGGGGGAGTGATGAGCTGATCCACCTTCCAGATTCGGAGGCCCTACTGTTGGAGGGCCCAAAATCCTGGCATGGGGCGACCCCCCCGGCGTTGCGGACATCAGGTGGGTCCTTGGTTGGTGTAGAGGGGAGGGCTCCTCCCTACTGCCCTGCCTTGGAGGTGCTTTTGGGGATCCCCAGGTGGGTTGGGGGGGGGGGGGGATGTCTCTTGGTGGCAGTCCGGATAGTGTTGATTTGTTAGCGATGAACCGCCTGGAACTTCACGTGACCCTGATCCCCTGCTCTCGCCACAGATCATTGTCTGAAGAGAGACTGGATTGATCTCAGGTGCTTGTCTCCCCCGCCCCGGGCAGTCAGCGAAGGGGTGGGGGGGCTATGTGGGTCAGTGGGGTGGGTTTGAGAAAGTCTGTTGTGTGGCCTCCCCCCCACCCCCCCTTGGAGGTGGAAAATACACTCCACTGCACTACCCGCCCCCGGAGAGAACGTTCACACCGGGGGACCCCTGACAGCTGTGGAATTCCAATACCAAGAACTAGTGCCCTTGGCTGCCATGGGGATGGACAAGGGTCCTAACACACAAACCAAGAGGGACAAATACACAGTCCCATCCCTCTGGGTCCTCCGGAATGATGGGGACCCTGCCACTAGCACAGCGCTCCACAGATTCAGGGAACCTGGCAACCCTCCTATAGTCCATACAGATCTTACGAGAAGCGGTGGAGAATAAATCGGGGAGGTGAGAGTTGCTGCCTCTCTCCTACACTAGGACCTCCACAACATTGCAGCCGGGGTCTCCGAGAAGGAGGGCCAAGTTTCGACTTTGGAAGATGAGGTCGCGGTCCTGAAAAATGCTGAGTCCAAACTCCTCTCCATCCACTACTGCCCTTGGTGCCAGAGGAGAAGATGTGGAGAATAGATCTAAGCGCAACAACCTTGACTTCATCGGATTCAAGGAAGATGTGGAATCCAAGAACCCCAAGATATTCCAAGAGAATTGGCTGACCTCTTGGATGCCTGAGGGAAGACTTTTCCAATGGTTTGAGGTCAAACAGGCACATGGATCCCTTGCGTACCTCTTACCGACTGGGGCCCCATCGACACCGCTAATTGCCCTATACTCAACTACTGGGACAGAGGCATAAGCCTTCATGCAGCATGTGAGATGGGGGACCTAAAGTACCAATCCTCCTGCTTCATGATCTTTCCAGACTAAACCCAGCAGTCCAATGTCAATGAAAATCGTTAGAGGAAATTAAACAAAAGCTGTGTGCTTCCTGGATATGGTCCTTGAATGCATGGGGGTTGGCTTGCAATTCCCTACTCATGTAAGGCTCCGCTCCTTTACTCCCGACAGTTGGCATGCATCCAGGTGAATGGTGTCCCCTCTGAACCCTTCCCCATTCTGAGAGGGACCCCGCCAGCACTGCCTGCTGTCCCCGCTCCTTTTTGTGCTGGCTATTGAACACATTGCTAGACTGGTGCGTTGTGACACGCACGTCTCTGGCTGGAGCAGGGATCATGGAGTTGAAGACAAAATTGCACTCTACACAGATGATGTCCCCCTGTTCTTAATTAACCCGCAACTCTTGGGGCCCTAATGCCTCTGTCATCTAGACCTATATGAAGGGGCCTCAGGGTGAACATATGCAAGACCCTGCTGGTCCCAATACGAGGTGACTCCAAAACAACATCATGTCAGGGCACCATACCCACTAGATGCCTCAGCTTCCAGTATCTGGGCAATAATAAAGACCTTGAGCCAGCCCTCACACAGAACCTTAATCTCAACCCACGCCTTACTAAGATGAAGGACCTCCTACGATGGACGCCTTTGTTGCTTAATGTACTCATCAGGGTCGCCCTTTTCAAAATTGCTTTCTCGAACACTTGCTTTACACACTTGCATCCATCATCTGTTCCTTCCTCTGGCCTAACAGAATTCCACCCCCTCCAATCTGTACTGCCATGACTAAATGTCGACTCCTGGTATATGATGGTAGTATAGGAATGGCCAAAGTACAACTAGACTTTTGAGCCGCACATGTCCTCGTCGTTAATGACTAGCAGTGTGGAGACTGGAAAGACCAGCATACCGAGCCAAACTCGCTCTACTTGGTATGTACAATTTGATGGGACTGCTCTATGCAGACCCTATCCCCTAGACCTCCTGGAGGCCACTAGAGTGGTATTCCTGAACTGGGGGTGGCATTCTGCTCCACCAGGTGGGATGGTAAGTTGACTCAGCAGATGCCGCTCTGGCATGGCCATTATCCCCGTAACACAGCAAGACTGGAATGTTGAGCCAAGTGGGATAACATTGGGATCACAACCTTGGAAGACATCTGGTTGGGTAGCCATTTATGCTCCTTTCAAGACCTGCATCCATACTTCCAGCTCCCCCGGACCCAATTCTACAAATTCCTATAGCTACAACACGCCCTCTCAGAGTACAAGACCGAGCTGGTGAATCTTCCTGAGCACAACTCCCTCGAAGCCAAGCACCTCATGGAAAGCATTGATAAGGGAGGGATATCCCAATTGATTGCATGCTGGTGCTCGATGCACCTGACCGCCTCATGCCTCTCAGGCAGAAATGGGGTGGTTATGTCGAAGATGTTGACTTGCAAGATGCTTGCACGGCCCAGAGAACTGGTCATATCCTCACGCCTCCAGCTGGTCCAGTTGCACTATCTATAAGAAATGTACCTTACTCTCCGACACCTGTGGCAAGCTGGTTGGGCCCGAGCCCTGCACGCTTCAATGTGACTGCCCTGACACAGATTTCTTACATATGGTATGGCAGTGTCTCGTGATAGAGGGTTTCTGGCCCCAGACTAGCAACATCCTCTCCTAGAGAGAGATTGCTCTGACACCGAAGACTGCTTTTGCTGGGAATGCTAGAGGGTCGGGAAAGAACTTGAGGGGAGTTGGGGTCTGGGAGCAAAGGACAATGATGGGTATGGCCACTCTGGTGGCCAAGTGAGACATTGCACGTGCATGGAAAAGCCCAATCCCCGGGTGGTGTGGCGTAGAGGACTGGATGGTGCGCTCAGCAAGAAGAACCCATCTACGCAGCCAGGGGTTACCCCCAAAAACATGCCAATATGTGGGGCAAATGGTGGGAGCTTTACGGTCTTGGTGTGGCACAGCGGCCAGGGCGACTGACGCCGGAACCCCGGGGCTCACGGTTCAATCCCCGGCACCGGCGGCAGATCAGCCCAGCACCATGTGACTCTGGGCAATAGCTCGCTTAATCTTCCCGACGGCCCCCAGCGCCTTGACACCTACGGGTAATTGTTCGCGCTTTACAAATACTGGACATTTGATTACTGGGAATATCAATGTACAATAGATACGTATGGATTGTCTTGATCAATGATGCGAGAACACTTATTGTTTATCTTGTCTTCTCCGACATAACTTAAAGTTGGTTATTTTTTCTTTTAAAACCAGAATTGGCAAAGACAATAGTTTGACGTTTGCCTGGTGTGAGCAGCTATGCACAAATTACACAATATACAGGGAAATATTGACATAGAAGGCTTACAAGTGAGAAGCATTGAACTAATTCTCATACTGACAGCAGATCCAAGTGATGAGCACTAATGAGCCTTTACATCTTGATTTCAACAAAATTACACTATTTCTGTATCTCTAATAGCTTTTTAATGAAAACTACATAAGCTGTCCATATACGGATTGATGCCCAAAATAAAGGCAGGCACAAATAAAGATATTTAATGAAAGAAACCCTCCTTTCTGAATAGTGTACACGATAGAGATTTTTCTTTATATTGTGATGGTAATAATTTTCCTTGCTTACTGGCATACAGTAGTCCGAGAATAACGATTTATTAGTTTCTGTTTCATATTGCTCTGAAAAAGTTGAAGTCTGGAGGTCTGAGAATCATGTGATTAAGACCAACAATCCAACTGCAAGGGGCTCTCGAAAGATGTGGGCAAATCCTATTTGCCACTCCTAGAAAAGTCAGGACTATCCAAAGGATAAAAGGTTTTGATTGCGTTCCTCGTAGCCTTCAGAAGAATACAGTTAAAATAGACTACAATATTTCTGGGAAAGAAGTTAAATGAGTTTATAACTAGAATTAGAGGGGGGAAAAAACAGCCCATGATACTTAAATTGAAGGCATAAGTAATCATCAAAAAGTGGAGAACAGAGAACTTTTTGCAAAATGTCAGCAGTGTGCAGCAGACATCTTGATTTAACAGGAATTAAATGGATTAAATCACTGGAATAGAGTAGGAGGAATACTAGCCTATTTTGGCATGCCAGATTAAAGTGAAAGACCACTCGAGAAGCCCCAAAGAAAATGATAAAATTAAGCATTGAAACATTTTCAAGACCCAGAAATTATTGTTGTATGCTGCTATATTGTGCAGCAGACAGGACTTGCATCTCAAAAGCAGCATTAATTTAGATTAGTTCTGCAAGAAGAAACAAATTCTAACCTTTCCAGAACCTTGCACAGAAATGTAATAGAAAGTGGCAGGTAAGCTGCGAAAAGAACGTTACTGAAGGAAACGAGCATTGGTAAATGCATTAAGTTTCGCCTATGTGATTAATAATTAGCAGTTTTGTGTTGAAAGTTGTAACTTGCTGAGTAGTTGTACAATATAAGATACAGAAAGTCTGTTAAAGTGTTATGACTTGTTTATGTACAAAAAGGCAATTTATTGTGTTAATAGTGGTTTAGGGCGGATTGATGTAATCGCAATATTATGTGTTTAGATAAGTTCTGACAACTTTTGGGCCCGGTGTTACTGCCCCTGCTGCACCATTGAAATCATGACAACAGTGCCTGAAAGATAACTGCACTTGTGACTGTCTAGTTAGTTGTAAAATATAGCAATAATTGATGTTTAGTGAGGTGCCTGGAGCTTTTGGACCTGGTGCCACTGCACCTGCTGCATTATTGAAATTATGACCCTAGCGCTTGCTAGATAACTGCACTTGTGACTGCCTGTTTAACTGTAAAATATAGCAGTACTAGGTGTTTAGAGGAGTTCTGATAACTTTTGGCCCTGGTGCCACTGCACCATTTAAATCAAGCCCCTTTTAACTGCAAGATAATTGCACTTGTGACTGCCTGTTTAGTTTTAAGTTTCAGTATTAATCTGGGTTTAGTGGGGTGCCTAGAGCTTTGTCCCCGGTGCCAATGCACCTGCTGCACCATTCAAATCAAGTCCCTTTTAACTGTAAGGTAACTGCACTGTGGCTGCCTGTTTAGTAAACAAATATAGCAATATTATGGGTTTAGAGGAGTTCTGACAACTTTTGGGCCCGGTGCTACTGCACCTACTGTCCCCTTCAAATCATGACCCTGTTGTCTGCAAGGTAACTGCACTTGTGGCTGCCTGTTTAGTATTAAAATATAGCATAGCTCTTGTATATTAACTTTATTTTTAATGTGCAATGTTTATTACAACATTTAGAATTTGATCATAATGACCAAATAGATTAAGATGAAAAAACTCAATCCGATAATGGCTACAATGTGCAAAGAAAGGTACTGAGGCATGAATAGGAAATGCCACAAATGTTCTAAAACTAAAGTACAACTAAGTAATAACAAGCATTTAAAATGCAATTGGTCTTGCATTTGAGTAAGAGCTATTGGCATTGTAAATGTTAATGGCTTTTACCTATGTGTTATGGAATGTATGTATATGGTGTGTAGTGAAATTATGTGTGTTGGATTGTATTAGTTTGTTGTTTGATGTGGCGTGGATTGGATGTGTAGTGGAATTATGTGGCATAGTGTGCTGTGGAATCAAATGGATATTAAATATGTGGTATTGAGTGTACTTGAATTATGTGGAGTGGGATTGTGTGTTATGGAGTGTAATTATGTGGAATGGCATTATGTGTTGTGGAGTGGTATGTATTGGAGGTTAGTTACATGGTGTGCCGTTGCTTTTTGTGGCACGATGTGCAATTGTGTGGTGTGGATTAGATGTGTGTGGTGTGTTGTGTAATTGTGTTGTTGAGTTGTATTATGTGGTTTGGTGTCGAATTATGTGGTGTGGATTGCAAATGTGTGGAGTTGAATTGTGTGGTGTGGAACTGTGTGAATAGCTTTACCTGTTTGGTGACGAAAAAAGAAATTGGTAGGAGTTTAGCTTCAGATCTGTGTGTTTAGGTGTTAAAAACACAAAAGAAAATTAGAGCTATTGGCGTTTAAATTGTAAATGTCTTACCTATATGTTATGGATTGGAGTGGATATGTGTGGTTATGGATTGGAGTGGATGTATGTGGTGTGTAGCGGAATTTTGTGGGGTGGGTTGGATTAGAATTGTAAGTTGTGGCATTGTGTGGCATGGAATTGTGTGGTGCAGAGTGGATTTGTGTAGTGGAATTATGTGGCATGGTGTGCAGTTGCATTATGTGGATAGTATGTGCTTTTGAGTGTAATGGAATTATGTGGAGTGGGATTGTGAGTAATGGAGTGTAATTATGATGAATGGTATTTTGTGTTGTGCAGTGTTATGTAGTGGAGTTTAATTATGTGGGGTGCTATTGAATTTTATGGAATGATGTTGAATTATGTGTTGTAAATTGGATATATGTGGTGTGTAGTGAAATTGTGTTGTGGGGTGGAATAATGTTTGTTTTTCTAATTATGTGGTGTGGAATGGATTTATGAGGAGTTGACTAGTGTGGTATGGAACAGTGTGGTATAGAGTGAAATTATGTTGAGTGGAATTGTGTGGCATGGTGTGGAGCGTTTTTATGTGGATTGTTATGTGGTATAAAGTGGATTTATGTGGGGTGTATGTATGTGGTATTAAGTAGTGTGTAATTAGGTAGAGTTGAATTATGTGGTGTTGAGCTGTATTATGTGGATTGTAATTATGCTGCGTGGTGTGGTTGTATGGATTGCCATTGTATTGAGTGGTGTTGCGCGGAGTTGCGTAGAGTAGAGTGGTGTGGCGTTGAGTGGATTGGCGTAAAGTGGAGTGCAGTTGTGTAGCATTGTGTGGAGTGCAATTGGTTGGAGTGGTGTTGCATAGAGCAGAGTGCCATTGAGTGGGGTTGCATGGAGTGGTGTTGTGTGGAGTGGCAGTGCGTGGGTGGCGCTGCATTGACTGACGCTGCTTCGAGTGGTGAGGCGCAGAGTAGAGTGAAGTTGTGTAGAGATGGGCAGCATTGCATAGAGTGAAGTGCAGTTGCGTGGAGTGGCATTATGTGGAGTAAAACAGAGTGGCGTGAAGCAGAGTGGTGTGTGGAGTAAAGCAGAGAGGCACTGAGTACAGCAGAGTGGAGTAAAGCAGAATGCATTGAGTGAAGTAAAGCAGAATGCATTGAGTGGAGTAAAGCAGAGTGGCGTTGAGCAGAGCGAAGTAGAGCGGAGTGCAGTGGAGTAAAGCAGAGTGGAGTAAAGCAGAGTGGAGTAAAGCAGAGCGGAGCAAAGCAGAGCGGAGTAAAGCAGAGCGGAGTAAAGCAGAGCGGAGCAAAGCAGAGTGGCGTGGAGTAAAGCAGGGTGGCGTGGAGTAAAGCAGGGTGGCGTGGAGTAAAGCAGGGTGGCGTGGAGTAAAGCAGAGTGGCGTGGAGTAAAGCAGAGTGGCGTGGAGTAAAGCAGAGTGGCGTGGAGTAAAGCAGTGGCATTGAGTGGAGTAAAGCTGAGTGGTGTGGAGCAAAGCTGTGTAGTTGAGCAGAGTGGAATAAAGCAGAGTGATGTTGCGTGGAGTGGTGTTGTATAAAAACAGAGTGGCGTTGCGTAGAGCGTGGTGCCGTTGCATGGAGTGACATTGCGTAGATTAGAGTGGTGAAGCATAGAGTGCAGTTGTGCAGAGTGGAGTGGGGCTGTATAGAGTGGAGTGCAGTTGCGTGGAGTGGCATTGTGTGGAGTGCAGTAGTGTGGAGTGACGTTGTGTGGAGCAGAGTGGAACTGCCGCGAGCATCACTGCTTGGAGTGGCGTTGCATTGAGTGGAGTGGGTTGGGAAGAGTGAAGTGCAGTTGAATGGAGTACAATTGTGTAGAGTAAATTTGTGTTGCGTGGATTGGCATTAGTGAAAGGAAATATCAGATTCAGAACTACATTAAAGAATTGTACTTCGACTGCAGAAGGAGAAATACTAAAACTTTGAGAATGTGCACAAACAGTATTAGCAGTAACATAAAGCAATGTAATTGGTTCCCTGTTTACAGAATAATAGCAGAAATTGAAGAGCGAGAATAGAGGATGATGAGAATTAATAGTGTAAAAGGAATGGAAGGGAAAAAGCAGACCTGGAGAAGGAAGTGTGAAAAAGGAGAGAAAGGAAATTGGGCAATAAAGACAGAAAGGTGAAAAGTAGTTTCTGGGGGATAGTTGAGAGAAAGAGAACACAGGGCAGAGCACAAAAGACTGGATAATAGCAAAGGAGCATGGTGAAATGGGAAGGAAGAAAAGAAAATAGTGCAGGAGACCGAGAAAAGGTGTATGCCTCTGCTTTTTAATATATATGTATCGAAATATCCTTCTTCATAACCAAATTAACAAGAATCCCCCAAATAACTAAACAACTACCCTTATGGTCTAGGTTTGTGATTTAGCATCATCTTTATTGTGTGAGTACTTAAAATCATGTTTGATGCTAAAAATACACTAAAACCATGCAGAAGCTATTGAGAATAAGAAAGTGCCCATAAAATAACTCCCCATGTAGCTCCGGAGCAGACTAGCAGCTGAAGGGCTCAACGCAGTGCCTGCAATGCAAATAATTTAAAAAAACCTTGCACGGAGTTAAAAGACAAAGAATAAAACTGAAGGTTAAAGTGCTTACTAGAGTGTGACGTGCACAGGCTGGCCCACCACTTTGTGCTTGTCAGTTGCCCAACCAAGGTACTTTCAAGAGCATCTATACATAAATGGGGTACGGTAGCTGGGAACTATGATCTATACACTAACATAGCCAAATGCTAACAAAGTGTTCGGTAAAGTGCTGCGTACCAGTGCAGGGCTCATTGAAAGTACAATAAAGTGCAATGTGCTGTTACATAAGTGCTCTTCCACATACTAAAACCAGATTATGCAGCCTTATACACTGCAAAGTGCCCCTCCCCCCATGTTAATCCCTAAAGTCAAGAGCCCACCTCAACACCAGGGAACCGGACCAACATGCTTCCACAGGGACCGCATATAACTCAAAGGGCAGAGTACACCCACCGCAGACTCCCCAATATTCTGCGCAGCTCCCCTTCCCTAAATACAGAGAGCAGATCGACCATCACCCAAAAGCGGCAGTGAAACCTGACCTTTTACTTAAATATCAAACATTTTGTGTACATGTTTGCGCATAAACTGATACTTTATAAACGCACTGTCCTTCGTGACAGATCTGCCAAAAAACTAAACATGCGTTTACTGAGCACATAGCAAAGAACTCATACTCTGAGTGCAAAAGTGGGTATACATTATAAATGTCAACACTCGCATTTAAAAACTGATGCATCGCAGTCTTCGAAGATTTAAGCTTTTTTTATCTGTAGGAAGCGACCTCACCTATGAACTACAGTCAGTGGCTGCACGGTTAGTAACAAACTCTTCATGGTGCCGTGAAACACACTACTCGTTCTTATTCATGTTAATAGTACAATAAATGTGTTCATGCCCTCCGAGGCAAATGATAATTTCTAAACCAATGGTCAAATAAGTACAATTTTAACCAAAGTTACTTGTTAAAAGTGCAAATCGCATACCATAAAATAAACATGTACTAAACGAAAACTAAATACGCAGCGGGCTTGTAGGCCAGTTGCCGCTCATTCCACAGAATAGTGGGAGTCGGTGAGCTTCAAAGGCACAGAGAGTTTGATTGTGACAGATGTGAACCAGCTGAAGACAAAATTCAGAAAAGCAAAACTCGTCAGGGGTGTGGCTGTCAGTATGGCTGTCCATGGCCCGCTGAGCCAAAAAAAAAAAAATCTTTGTCTAAGTTTATTTAAAAAAATCTTTGGTGAAATAAACTTAGGCAATGCTTTACATTCTTTCGGCAGTGTACTACCTGAGGAACTCTAGCTTAGACAAGACATATGATCCAATCAAATGCAGCTTCAAAATAAAAACAAGCACTTCTTGGTAACTGCCCCCTTTTATTGTTCGAGGAGCCTACAAATTCTCGGATTGCCATTGAAACACGAGTGACCTTTCAGAGAGCTGCATTGTAAACTATCAGCGCACAGTTGTGAGGCAGGCCAGGTTGGAGCCTGTTGACTGATTGAGAGGGAGGGCAGAAAAAATACACAAGAATGAAAGGGAAAACAGCGCTGTGCTCGTGAAACAGGCGCAGTGCTGAATGTCCACAATTATTAAAACAAACAACCCAGCAGGAGACAAGGTGGGGAAGGCAGCAGTAAAAAAGGCAGCTGTAACACAACTGTGGCATTAGGAGGAGGATGGAGGAAGAATGCTATATTTGAAAGCAAGCAGAGAGGGTGCTGAAGCAAAACACAGAAACAGTAACAGAGCAGGAAACCAAGAAAGAAATAGTCCCCCAAAGAACAAATAAAGAACCATAGCGGAATGAGACAGTACTAAGTGCCAGCTCTGTGGGAGGAACAGAAGAGAGAAAGGAGGGACAAAGATGCAGGACTGACCACTAGCAAGCAAAGATTTTTGAAGGACACTGACAGACAAATGAAAAGCAATGTCAAGAAAGGGGATAGACTTGATGCCCACAGACTGATTACAGCTAGTCTCGCAGACCTAAAAAAACAAGCATTCCAGTATACTGTTAGAAGCTGTCTGCTTTTTCTGTGGGAAGAGATCTTGTCTTGACAGTGAATGGGGCTTAAACAGTGTGAACAGCTTTAGTAGAAGTATCGTAAATGTGTGCAGCCAGGGGAAGTTAGCAAAAAAAAAATGTTCCACACAAAAGACAATGAACAGAGTAATTCGGCATTGGGAACTGATAAGAGCCCCCGTTTAAGATCTATTAAATACAAGAGATTTCACAAACACAGTGCTAGTGCTGTGCAGGAGAAACTTAAAAATAAACCACCCATTTGCCCAACTGCAAGGCTCGGATACTATCTCAAGGGAAGGCTGCTTTCTGAACAAAACAGTGCCCCTTTATTTTTTAGATTCTAGCAAAGTTAACCTGACTATAACCTGTTCTGATGTTTATCAGGAAAGCTGTATGAATTGTCACCAATTACATACAATTTCACCAGTCGCACTATTTTTCTCTTCTTACTTTATTTGTCCTTGCCTTTTATTCTATGGATACGATGAACGATGAGAAAGATGTGCCCTGGTTTAATATTGTTCTTATCTCACTTGGAAAACTATGCCTTTTTCTTAGAATCTGGAAGCAAAACATTTTATCACAACATACCATCACGTAATGTTCATGAGCCAGTTTTAGTCAGTAAAAGTGCATGTGGAACATTATTACAGGAAGAATATTTAATAGAAGTTTGCAGATGAAATCCTACCACTTTTTAAAAAACGTACTTCGATGAAGATTAAATAGTTTACGTTCTCCAACTAACGTTCTCCAGCATACTGTTGAAATATACTTCATGGTCATGCTGCGTATCCTGGAAGTAAATGAAATACCACCACAGAAACCACAGAAACCTAAAGAAACAAACTTAAGCAACCAACTATTAGGGCGATTCGTTTCAGCCCGTGAGCGGACGGGCCTAACATTCTGTAAAAATAGAGCTATTCAAATTCTTACAGCATGGAGACCGTACAAACTAAATCTCTCTATGGAGAGGCGACAGAGTTGCATGTGACCACATAAAAGATAGCAATGCTGGTGAATTTCAGTTAGTGGTAAGTGAAGGGCTTAACCAACGCTGCACTTTCCACGGTTTCACATACTTCTGATGCAGCTAATCAAGCAGTGTTAGCTCGTAAGTTAAGGGGATGACGTGTCTTCAATTGAACACATTCATCAGAATGACCGTATCTATTTGTGCTACCACTCTGGCATCAGTGTTCAGACAGTAATCCTTTACAAAAGTGCACAGAAGTTGCTAAAGTGTAATTTTACAAATCTCTTGCAGAGGGTTATAAGCATGCAGTGGCACAGTTGTGCCATGCTTCGAAAGGACTGAGCTGTTATTGTGCCACGCAGAGATCGATTGGATTCAAGTAAGTTTGCTGATGAACACCACTATCCACCTGCCGATTAATTGAAAAAGTAGTGCCCTCTATTTGAAAAAAACATTGCAGAAACATTTAATGCACCATTAACCATAAAGCACCGATCGTCCAGATAAGAGTAACCAAATGTAGGCCTTAATGGTTACACATGTAATCGAGAATGTTTACATACTGAAATCAAACTAATTAATATGTTTAGAAATGTAAGCCAGAAGTGTCTAAAACTACAAGCAAACAAATTACACTACAGATCTAATACAAAAAAGTTAGCAACCGCATTTAAAAAAGTGCCAATTTGAACTCTTGTACATACAGACGTGTCAAAATATATATATTCACTGAAAAAAACAAACGCTAAAGTGACATTAAAATTAAATGTTGGCGTATAGCAAACTGTCACATTCATTGGATGTCATCAGTGATGTCATCAATGAGATGTCATCAGTGATGTCATTTAACTTGTCATAAGTGATGTAATATGTAAGGTCATAAGCAGTGCATGGCGGGAACACAAGTTATAGTTACCTCGCTGAAATATAACTGGTGAATGTCAGGTTTTTTTGGGGTCTTTAAACATTAGTTTATGACTCATTTCAATATCTAACTATAAAGTCTCGTTAATCTATGCATTTTTTTCAGTAAATTCCTGGGGGGGGGGGGGGCAGTTTAACTAAATTAAGCCAACACCCCAATGTGCAATTCCTTTGGCCACCCACGGCAGCAGGCCAGTCACACACTCGTGGGTGGCCAACTCCCAGCAGTGCAGAGCAGTGTGCTAGTCCTGCACCCAACCAACTTAAGGCAACCAACCCCAAGTGTGCACAGCCTATATACTGCACAGTGCTGGTTGGCTACAGGGTTTGCTGTACCGGCTCCTCTTGCCTGCCCTCCGTTGCCAGTGTGTAGCTTCTGCCCTGTCCTCCTGCCTTCCATGGTCCATTGTGCTTCCCCTGCCCCTCACTCCTGTCCTCTGCTATTTATTGTGCTGCCCTGCCCCCCCGCCTGCGCTCCTTGGTCAGCTTGCTGCCCCTGTCTCCTCCGGTCTGCCCTCAGTTGTCCGTGTACTGCCCCGGTCCCTCCCTCCTGCCCTTGGTGGTCCACTGTGCTGCCCCTTCCCTTCCTACATGTCATATGTGATCAGTTTGCTGCCCCTGCCTCTCCCTCCTGCCACCCATGGTCCATTGAGCTGTCGCTGAGGGTTCCTCCTGCCTGTCCTCCATGGTCAGCTTGCTGTCCCTGCCCCTCTCTCTTGCCTTCTGTGTTCAATTTACTACACCTGCTCCCTCCCACCGGTTCTGCAATGTCCACATGCTCCCCCAAATCTTGCTTGGCCAACTGCTTTTTTTGTGTGAATGATTTCTTTGGTACCACCATATCGAAGAAATCATTGTTTTTGTTGATTTCACTGGTATCAAGGGACCAAAGAAATCAAAGAAAGGGCCACATTGGATACCGCTGTACGAGAAGCTGGTAACGCAGTACCCATACCCTGATTTTTTTATTTTTTTTATTATTTATTTTTAACTTTAGGATGACATTGCAGGTCATCTTCAATGTGGATCTCTGGCTGAGTGGTTTTGTATACCAGCGCATTTTTCTTGGTTTAGTATGTTTTCGATACAAGCCATTCCACATATCTCTCACTTTGGTCCTGAAGAAAGCCGCCACACCTACACGGAGGGAATAAGGCTGAAACATGTCGACCTTCACTGTTCTATGACTGGTTGAATACCCTCTTGTCGTAGTTTGTTTTTAACCCTGACCTTAGGACGGCCCAATAAAGATATTAGCGTACCTTGGAGATACTTTTATCTCGAGCACACCTTCCTTCCTCCTCATTCCTCACCACACCCTGCTCATCTACAGGTTTTAGGATACCTCTTTCGAAACACTGAAAACATCCCTGAGCTCCTCCCTCTCAGAGAAGGGTTTGTAGCCCGCAATGTGACTAGGTTCACAATATGAGGAGGTTGCCCTATGATGAAGCATGCCACCTTTGTGTGGGTGAGGGAAACCGTCCTATAAAAGGGACACACGAGCACTCCTCCATATCACTTAGACCCAGGGGCCTACACCAAACTCCCCACAGGCACCCAATCCTCTGCTGCACATAGCCTTCCGCCATGCGCAGCAATGGGTTTGCCTAGCTCCCAACCTAATGCAGGTGGCTAAACCCCACTGAGCACAGCATACAAGGTCTGGTATGTGATCAGACCCTTGTAATTCTTTTAAATGGTTTTCAGTACCAGTACAAGGGCAGCCTCACAGTCTAATGCAGGTAGTGGGTGGAAAGAACTCCCTTTAGAGCCAAAGTCTGCCCCTAGCTGACATCAATGCCAGATCCTTTCACATCAAAGCTTCAAAGGCGAGCACCTACTGTGTTGGCTTCAGAGGTCTGGCCCTCCTCCTTTGTTTTAGTGGATCTGGGCAGGCCCAGCCCTGGTGCAGTGTGACAAGATAATATCTGATGCATATTTCCCCCACACCTCTTTTCTCTCCTATGAACGGAGTTGTTAGACCTGACATTCTTAGGGTGGTTGTCCCCCAAAGATTTTGCTTACACCCCTCTTGTTTTCTGAATTTGTTTTTGTTGGTCTTAGAACTCTGTGGACTTTACCACTACTAACCAGTGCTAAAGTGTCTGTTCTCTCTCCCAAAAACATGGTAAAATTGGCCTACACCCAAATGGCACATTTAATTTACTTTAAGTCCCTAGTAAACTGGTACTGCATGTGCCCAGGGCCTGTAATCTAAATGCTACGAGTGGGCCAGCAGTGTAGTGTAGTTCCTATTTCCCTAATAGGCTCTGCGCATTGGAATAATATACCCTATAGGTTTGACATAGGACTGAGGTCAGTATGTCCCTATCGTATATATTAAACTTAATTACTTTGTGCCAGCTAGCTCAGAGGCCACTAGAAACTCCTTGTAAACAAGGGAGTAGTTTCTGGCAACCGCATAAACATGACAACTTTGTTTCCCTTTAGAATCGGAACACTCTCAGAATCGTGGAAACAATAGATAACAGTTTCACTCAGCTAATCGTGCATGCTTAGTTTCTCCAGAGTTACACAGAAAGAAAAGACGGGCGTTTCAATAAAAGGAATTTATTGAACAGTCTTGTTTCTCATGTATGAGCTGTTATGATCACAAGACAATATGCAAGATATATAATGTACAGCGTAAGCAGTAGAAAGAAATAATACTGCGCTAGCATTATCTTTTAGCTATCACACATATATTCATATACATAAATAACATAAGCTAAAAATGCGATTACTCATAAGATGCTTCTCCAACTAGTTCTACCCCAGTGTACCTAACCTAAGTGTAGTGCAAGGTAAGAAGTAGGTGATGTATTCTATAGTATGGTATACTAAGAGTCTGATATGCCAAGAGTCCAGTATGCCAAGAGTTCCTCTAGGTTCTAGTCAGCTCCATACCTTGAGAATGAGAGGTGGGAATCTCTTTCCGGATCTTCGAACTCTAACACCCCGAAAAGGGAGTCAGAACACTGGAAGCTGGATTCTCTGCGAGCAGGGATGACAGCGTCTCTTCTCAGTGCGTCAGGCCGGGACACGAGCTCCTCTAAAGTCGAGGTCTCCTCCTACCTTGCTTGGGCAAGGGAAGGTATATTTATACCTGGTAGGTGCCTTGGAATATTAGCTTTGACGTGAAGTCGGACAGAGGAAGACGTCAGGAATGAACCCTTAAGGAATAGCGGTTCATGCATAATAGATGAGTTCTTGGAGAAATCAATAATCCTGTGCTAGGGGAACTCCCAAGAGCTTAAGGGTCTGGTTTCTAAGAACTCGTTGTGACGTTAGGGTGGACGGATGTCGGTGACCAAGCCTGTATTTGGAGTGCATGGCTAATGCCTAAATAAGGACTGGGATTCTATGCCTATATAAGGGCAATGCGAATTGTGCCTATATAAGGACACCTAAGCCTATATACGGACACCTAAAGCGGAATACAACACCCACTCCACTTTCGAATGAACGATAATACTAAATGCTAAACATTAAATGCTAAACATTAAATCGAGTACCACATGTTGCTAAAAACATTTCTAAAAGCATATTAAAAGAAGTTTAAAATAAACTGTTGAATGCAATAAGTACTGTACATTTTAAAGCATTTTTCATTCTAAGCATATATTATAAATAAAATGCAACATGAATGAATAAACAGAAATATACAAAATGGTTGACAAGTTTTCAAAAATCAAAGCCATTTCAAAACATGGTGCCAAAATGAAATTATAATAAAATAAGGTGACAACGTGTCCCTGGAAGTATTCAAAGAAGTCCGTTTTATAGGAATAGTTCTACTGTAAGCAGATTGAGTTGCCATGTATTTTCGAAAAGAAAAAGTTCAAATTTAGGAAGAGTTCCAAGTTCTGTTCTGAAAATATGGAGGCCAAATTTCATTGCGTCCCTGGTACACTGTGAGCCGAATCAAAGTCAGTGTATGGGTCTGGTGTAAACATGAAATCATCTATTTCTGTAGACAAAAGATAGTCTACCGATGTCGGTGACGTACAAGTTACTTACCTTCGGTAACGATGTATCTGGTAGAGACGATTCTAGCCGCAGATTCCTTAACGTAGAATTATCCCCAGGCGTGAGACTGGACCCGGAAAACTTTCTTTGCCCCAGCATCTCTGCGCGCCGGGGGGCGGTACCACGTGACTCCGTCAGCGATGTCACATAAGCCCCGCCCCGGCGCGCTGACATCAGTTTTCTTCAGAGAACTTTTCCGCGCCACAACGCGGAGCCATCACAAACAAAACTGTGGAGAGTATGGGAACAGTGTGCGAAAAATCAGTGAAGAAGAGAGGAACGAAAGGTGAGGAACAGCACCAATTGGAAAAGTGCCAAGCACTAAGGTACCAAAAGTCATAGCAGCGAAAGCCATAGCAGGGAAAGAGCAGAGCACCACCCCGAGGAGCAACCTTGCAAGCTAAGGCGACATTCCCCCTGGAGGCAGAACACATGTGAAAAAACGCTATAGCAGAAGAGAGAGAGAGAGAGAATCTGCAATCACAATCCACAACAGTGATGGGGCAACAAGCCCGAAACAGAGGAGTAACAGCAATTCACCCCCAGACGACACCATCAAGGAGGGCCGGATCCCCTGAAAGGAGCGAAAGGGCCGAGGTACAAGCAAAAAAAAACCAATGCAGGGAACTGCAAAGGAATCAGAAACCCCAAGCCAGTAAAAAGAGAAGAGTCAAGGAGGCCCCTACACTTGGAGAAAAAACCAAAGTGGAGGGAGGCAGAAGCACACATGAACCAACCGACCTTGGATCAGAAAGGAAGAAGTGGAACAATCAAGCAGAACGAAGCATCCTGTCCGGGAGGAGGCGAAGCATACCCCCACAGAAGACAAGCCACCCGGAGGGAGGCGAGTGCAGAAGACCAAACAGAAGGTCCTCGCAGAACGGGGAGGAAGGGCGGGTCGTGAAGGAATCTGCGGCTAGAATCGTCTCTACCAGATACATCGTTACCGAAGGTAAGTAACTTGTACATCTGATAGAGACTACTAGCCGCAGATTCCTTAACGTAGAATAGATACCCTAGCCATACCCAGAGGGGAGGAGGGCCTGCGAGAAAATCTCACCAGCTTGGAAGAACACAGGGCCCCAGCAGGGGATGTGTCACAGGGACAAGAAGGGCGGCCCAGCCCTCACCAAGCAGAAGTAAGCAAGAACGAGTCGAAGGGAAGGCCAGGAAAACCCAAGCCCATCCAAGGTACAACCGCCAGAAAACCCCGTAGGGGCAGACAGCGCCAGAGGAGCACCAAGGAAGAAAAGAACCACCGCAAACTCCAGGGAGAAGAGGTAGAACCTGAGGCAGAGCCTGCCTTAGGAAAACACAGACAGCGATAGGGGGCAGCTGAACAGGCATCAGCTGCAAGGCAGCGGACAAGACAGGAGCGGCTCCACAGCCAAAAGGCGCAGGCGAAGAAGGCACAGGTGCGCAAAGCCCCAGCAGAACAAGAGGCAGGGGCACAAGGGAACACACCAAGGGCCACGGCGGTGGACCACAACAAGCAGGCATGCGCAGCCGGCAACACCATGGAGCAGTGCACCCAGAACAAGCCAGGCGCAAGCCGAGGACAGCGGCCAGGGAAATCCAGAACAATCCCCAAAGGGGGGCCATGCCAGAGACACACACACCGGCCCACGAAAGAAGTGTGACCAGGCAGAAGAGAAAGAGGAGAGACACGGAGGACGGACCAGCCGGCAACCAGAGCACAGGAAAGCCAGAAGAAACGTAGCCCCCCCTGGAACACCAGACAGAGGACCAGGCCGAAACGCCAGACAGGAAGGCGGAAACGCCACAACACGATGCCGTAGACGGCATGCCAGGCTGGCCTAGCGATGTAGCGAACACTGAGAATGACAGACGTTGGAGCAGCGTAAGCTGCACCAACAAAAAGGCAAAAGAGACCGCACCAGCGGTATACAGTGATGCCAGGAAAGGCAAGGAACCCGAAAAAGGCCATCCACACCTCCCCAGCGTAGGACAGAGCTATGTAATAGCTACAAGTACCCCACTTAGGGCATGATACGTCCCAAGGAAAACATAGGAACACCTCTTAGGAAAAAATTCCGCAGCAGAGGACAAGAACATAAAGGACCTGCGGGTAAAACCACAGACGGCTTGTCAATCAGCCAAAAAGAACACAGAAGCCAAAAGGAGGCCGTACCAGCAGCCAACAGTACAGAGGGGCCAACCTAAGGACCCCGAAGGCACGCCAAACCACACGGAACACACAACCGGGCCAAGCAGAGCACTAGACCCCCAAAAAAGGTGGGATAACTCCTCCCATAAGGCACCAGAGGACCGACAAGCCAAGTTTACGGAGGGGGAGGAGGCCGGAGCCCCGCAAGAAGCCTCTGAATGGCGGAGTCCGCATGGGTGTTAAACAAAAGAACCCCATCAAAAGGCAGGTCAACCAGACGCTCCCTAATATTCTCTGGAAAACGCTATCCCTCAACCAAGCATGGCAACGGAGAGCCACTGAACTTGCCATGGCGCGGCCGAGAGCATCAGAAACATTTAAGGCCGAACGAAGAACAAACTCGGCCAACTCCCGGCCATCCAACACATGGGTCCGCAGCTCAGCGCGGACACCTTCGGGGGAGGCACCAGACAGAAGGGACTCCACGGAATCCCAGACACTGGAATTTTTTTTTTTTTTAATGATATGTTTATTAAATTTTACTCAGAACAAACAAAAGACCTTGACATACTTCACAAATTGTAGTAGTGCGTGCCAATCTGCAGTGATCATAACAGTACCATGCTTGCGGAAGAAGTACATTACAACAGGTACCTGATGAACGCAATCCCCTCAATAACTTAGTTCTTTCTACAGGCCCAGCCCAACCCTCACAGTTCCAAGTCAGTCAGTTGGTGCACTCAGCGTCGTGGAAATAGAATGTTACAAATAAAGCTAAGGGTCTGGGGGCAGCGGGGCAGAGGGAGTGTCCAGGTCAGTGTCTATCGCACCCGTCGTGCTCGTCTGGTAGAGCGCCCAAAAGTTCTTTGGTCTGTTGCGGGGGGGTAACAGTTCGCTATAGTTTTCAGTCTGGGTGCAACAATACATCATATCCTTGGCCCACTGATCAATAGTGGGCGTAGGACCCCGCAGCCAGCAGATCGCAACGCGCCTCTTTGCTATAAGCAATGCCATGTCGACCAGTCGTCGCAACGCTTTGGGGAGGGGTTTAGAGTACCCAAGCAATGCCAAGAACGGGTCTGGGGTCAGCATCAATTCCGTGATAAGATTTATTTCTGTGAACCCCAGCCCCCAGAAACGGGCAATCCCCGGACAAGACCAAGCTAAATGGAAAAAATCAGCAATTTGCTCACCACACCTGTCACAGCGGGACTCATCGCGCAGCCCATATCTATGTAGGCGTTCCGGTGTATAATAGACCCTGTTTAGGAATTTGAAATGGACGAGTCTATGACGGCCATTCAGCGAGACTCGCTTAGTGCTTACGCAGCAGTAGTACCACTTATCGTCGGTAAGGTCCACCTGTAAATCACGCTGCCAGGCCAGCCTTGGTTTAGCATAACCACTACTCCTAGCCGATACCGCAGTGCGGTAAATCTTAGAGACCAGCTTAGCAGGCGTCCGCGCACCAATAACAGCAGATAGGGCGACAACCTCGGGGGGTTCCGCCATGTCTTCGCCCAGTAGGTCCTTAAGAGCGTGCCCAATTCTATAAAAGTGAAATTGGGCAAGGGGCGCCGGAGCAACTTCCCCTCCTTGCATGTCCTCCCACGTGCTTGCCGTGCCTTCTACAAAGAGGTCCCCTATGGTATGGGCATTTAGCGCCTGTAAAGCGACTATAACCCCCTTGTCCGTGCACGGTGCCAGCCAATGGCACCACTCAAGACGGGCTCCTGGGGAGTACAGAATATTGCCCGCCTGAGCAGACAAATAATGCCAGGCATGGGCAACCGAGTTCAGCGAGTCCAATATGCCCGTGCGTCTGTCCGGGAGCGGGTGAACAGCACGGCAGGGAGAGGCCTAGGGGCAGCAACAAGAGTCTCTATCCGTACGTGCGGAATATCAAACGGACCATGGATAGAGTAATATGCCTGGGCGCTTTGAGCCGCTCTATAATATACCTCTAGATCAGGAGCACCCAGCCCACCACACGAATAGGGCAATGTCAATATGTGCCAGGCAACGCGCGGTTGCTTGCCTGCCCAGACGAATCATTAAGGACTGGAGACGCTGGAATAAAACCCGGGGCAGCACCAATGGTATATTCGCAAAGAGGAAGAGAAAGCGCGGTAGTACCACCATTTTCATAAGGGAGACCCTGCCCATCAGCGATAACGGGAGACGCACCCATCGAGTAATATCCTCTTCCAACTTGGAAATAGCAACCCCATAATTCTCTCTGAGAACCACCTCGGAGTCAGTATGCAGTTTGATCCCCAAGTATCTCACCGCCTCAGTGGACCACTGCAGTGGATATTCCGGGTCAAAGGCCGCCGTAGCAGGCGTCAGGGGGAACATAATGGACTTGTGCCAGTTGACGCGAAGGCCAGACAAGGAGCCAAATCGCACCACCTCACGTAAAATCGGCGAGAGGTTGACCCCCGGGTCTCTGACATACAACAGCGTGTCATCCGCATAGGTAGAGACAATCAATCGGTAGGTCGGAAAGCGAATGCCTCTATGACTATGATACTCCCGCAGAGCACACGCCAAGGGCTCTGCAACCAGGGCATAGAGAATCGGGGACAAGGGGCATCCCTGTCTCGTGCCCCTGCATATACGTATAGGATTAGTAACCAGGGTCCCTATTTTTATACGCGCCGCGGGGGAAGAGTACAGAACCCCCAGGAGCTGTAAATACACCTCACCCACCCCCATACGCCTGAGGACCTGCCACAGGAAGGGCCATTCGATCGAATCCAATGCCTTCTCCATGTCTAAAAAACCCGCAACCGCCGGTACCTCCGGCCTAGCATGCTGGAGGGCAGCGAAGTCCGTGCGCAGATTATATGTCAGATTTCTGCTGGGAATAAATCCGGCCTGCTCCGGGGCTACCAGAGTCGTGACGAGTGGCGCCAAACGATTCGCTAGCAGTTTCGCAAATATTTTGGTGTTCACGTTCATCAGGGACAGAGGGCGATATGAGGCGCATTCATCAGGAGGCTTCCCCGGTTTTAGGATAGCCACTATAATCGCCTCCCGCATAGATGTGGGCATCGTGCCAGTGGTGCACATATCAGTGAACAGTTCGAGCAAATGAGGCAACAATAGGTCAGTGAACGCCTTGTAAAAGGTTACAGTGAGGCCATCTCCTCCCGGCGCACTCCCCGCCCTCATACCAGAGAGAGCTAGGACTACTACATCCTTTTCGATCGGCCGCATCAGAAACTCTCGATGCTCATTAGACAACCACGGGAGTTTTATGTGCGTCAAATAGTCTAAAATTTGCTCGTCGGGACTGCAGCCCCTCGAGGCGTAGAGCTCCTCATAGTATTGTCGGAGTTGCTCTGCCACTTGGTCATCCGTAAGGGTCGAGTCTCCAGGGGGAGTTCTAATTTCCGGGATCGCCCCACAGTCTCTACGCTGCCTAAGGAGCTGCGCAAGGACCGCCCGGGCGATCTCCCTCGCCGTAGACACGAGCAGTGGCATACTTCCCGAGATGTTTAATTTCCGAGTCGGCCTCAGCATGGTATTCCTGTAGTGTCTGCGTCAGATCTAGGTTAAGCGCGTCGCTAGTGCCATTGAGCATGGAGGTCTCCATCTCCCCTATTCTGCGTTCTAGGGTCGTTAGCCTGTTGCGAATCGATTTGAGTACTCCCGCATGCTTAGAAATTGCCACCCCCCTGATATATACCTTAAAAGCCTCCCAGATAGTTTGAAATGAGTCAACTGATCCCACGTTGGTCTCAAAAAATGTCTCAATGGCCGTTGCAATATCTTCCTTAAAAACGGCGTCTAGCAAGGAGTAAGGCGGGAAGCGCCACAAGAAGGGGGGAATACGCTTCTTGGGGGGAGCAAGGACCAAGAGTAGGGGTGAATGATCAGAGTATGTGCGCGGCAGAATCGTACAAGTCCGGATGTGGGGCAGTAGGCCTCTGGAAGCGAACCAGTAGTCGATTGTGGTATGGACATTATAATACGCAGAGTAGTGTGTATATCCCCCCTGCCCCGCGTGCCGGGCGCGCCAGATATCGCACATGTCCAGTCGGATCAACGAGGTCTCCACCACCCTAGCCGAAGCAGAAACTCGTCTGTCCGGGCCACCCGACCTGTCCAAAGCTGGGTCCCTAATGAAGTTGAAGTCCCCTCCCCACAAGGCCTGTCCAGGGTCACGGAGGTGAGACAGGTCCGTCATCTTACTATAAAAGTCGGGGTTGTCGTAATTGGGTCCATAAACGTTAAGGAGGATCAACTACAGCCCCTTGCCGCAGTATTTGGTGAGAGCAAACCGACCCTCTCTGTCCGTCTCCAAGGGTGTCAGTCGAAACTCCGTCTTTGGGTTAACCCATGTCGTGTGTTAAATCCGGCAGCGTGCACGTTGCCGAGGAGCCCCCCCTAGTGCGCAATATGGGACTATCTAGCGGTAGGGGAGTCTCCTGTAGGAGAGCAATATCGATATTATGCCTATATAGGTAACTTAAAATTTTCCGGACTTTTCTGTGGTCATTAAGGCCACGCACATTCCACGTGAGAACTGCGACAGAATCTGGAGGGTTGGCAGGTTGGGTCTCAGCTCTATCTGCCATGAGGGAATCACTCGCCCCGGGGCCCCAATGTCAGACCCGACACGTCCACAACGCTGCAGCTTTGCACTACAGAGGTCAGCACCGCTAAGATTATGTCAAAAGTTAGTTTCAAAACATTCCCACCCCTCGCCCACAGCAGGCCAACCCCAACAGAGCCTGTACGATACCCCCCCCTATACCAAGCATTCGGAGAGATAGAATCACTCACACCTCCCACACATAACAATACAAAGCTCAAAAACCCCCCTCTCCCCTCCCACGCCAGCCCTCCCTCAACATGGCCGCGAACCCATCCCTCCCCCCAGTAGCACCGTCCCACCCCCCTCCCAACAACAAGAACAGTCCCCAGTGTGTTTCACGCAAGGGTGGATGTTGCTCGCCCAGCGATACAGAAGCGTTAGGTACAGATAAGGTCACCCTCCGAACACCGTCCGGGCAAATATTATGCAACTGGATATCATCATATAACACCAGAACTTCACACAATCCCACAATTTTTACAGTATCTGTGACCACAACGTTATACTACACGTTATCACAAAGGTAAAGCGAGGATATCCCCCGGAGGGCCTCAGAGTTTCCGTCTGACTAAAGAACTTATACCCGAGGAGAGTGAAAGGCACGCTAATCCCCACAGTCACCTTACACCAGAGCCAACCAGGAGAGTCAAGAAGGAAAGGAGTTGAAGGGGGAGATAAAGGGACCCAGCACATCCCCCCCTAGTTCAAGATGGCCACCAATTGGAGCGACATACAAACTTAGGTAGCGGGTTAGGGGGAATTAAAGGACCACAGGTCCACCCTTAGGACCATCTTTACAGCACTCCCTCCCGACCAGAAACTACCCGCTCATGCTTATCGGACAACGTCACCCATAAGCAGCTAGTCCTGTTCATCCAGCAGTCCTCCCGCAGCTTCATCGAGGAGCTGCTTCTCTGGGCTTTGTCGCTTCTCTCTCGTCCAGACTTTCATTGCCGCCTGCAATGCCTTCGGGTCCGTGAAAAAGTGCGAGCGGCCCTGCCGGTTGACTCGAAATTTCGCTGGGTAGAGCATGGCATAGTCCACCCCTAATTCACGGAGCTGTTTCTTCATGGGCGCAAACTGGCGTCTTGCCTCCTGGACTCGAATCGTGAAATCCGGGAACAAGGATATCGTGGACCCCTCAAATCGCAGTGGCTGTTTCTCTCGGGCCAACTTTAGGGCAACATCCCGATCCCGATAGTTGAGTAACTTTGCGATGATTGGCCTAGGGGCAGCTCCCGGAGGCGGCCTGGGACCCAGAGAGCGGTGCGCCCTCTCCACCACAAACATATTGGAGAACGAGTCCTCGCCCAACAAAGTTTTCAAGAGTCTCTCCATGAAGAGTTCCATATTTCCCGTCTGTGTAGACTCAGGGAGGCCCGTGACGCAAAGATTACAGCGCCTGGAACGCGCTTCCAAGTCCTCTGTTTTGTCCTGTAAGACTTTCAGGATCCCACCGAGCTGCTTATGGTCAGTGTCCAGGGTGGTCTGGGCTTCCTCCGCCTCCGTTAGCCGACGCTCCGCCATATCGAGCCTCTCAGCATGCTTGTCCAGTCTTTCCGCCATACGATCCATCCTATAGGACAACGCGTCCATCTTGGTGCCAAGGGACGTGATGCCCCCTTGCAGATTCTTCTCCATTGTCAGGAGTAGACCACGAATGTCCTGGCGAGAGTCAGCTGAAGGATGGGCATGTTCTCCGGCCCCGTTCTCAATGGAAGCGTCACTGGACTTGGACCGCTTCTGGTCAAACGAGAGTTTTGGTTGGGGTCTGTCCAGTCGGCCCATCTCGACCTTGCGTGGCTGCCCTTTTGTGCGCTTCACCGTGCCGTTGTAGTAGGGCAGTAGCACTACCGGTGTCCGAGACGGTCTACCAGGGAACACCCCTGTCCCGGATCAGCCTCTCGAGGTATAGGAGCAACAATCGCCACCCCCTGTCGCAGAGAACACAAGGGCTCTGGGCAGCGGAACCGTCCTGTGATGTAGAGTCCGGGCCACCAGGCGCTCCGTGGTCAAGGTGCTGGTCGCGGGGGGGGGGGGGGAGGCACCCCGAGTCCCCGCCGATGTCGCGTGGCGTCAGTCACCCACCCTAGTGGGCGTCGCGCTGGCGGTCCAACATCACCCACAGAGGGCCTTGCAGCTCGGCTCTATGTCTGCCAGGGTCAGTTCCAATCCCTATCCACAATTGGCACCAATCACACCGCTGAAGCGTACTCACCACCCCAGCGGTCGCGCTGTAGGGGATGCGTGTGTCCCTCCTGGTTACTGCGCCAGCTCCGTACGCAGGCCCCCCCCCCCCCCCATCGGTACAGTCCCGTAGTCGTCACAATACCGAACCCATACAGCCTCCGCAGTTCAATGCAGGAAAGGTGAAGTTTGCCGATATTGCCAGGGACTTAAGGGCCCAGTCCGCTCTAGATGCCCGCCATAACTTCCTCTTCTCGGTGCGCTTCCCTCTACGATCTATCAGCGCCAACACACAGGACGGCCGCACGGGCCCCGTCGAGTCCCGAGGCACAGCAGTTGAAGGCAGGGCGCTCACCTCAAGGTCTCAGGTTGCCGTTCCCTAGGGGCCCGCCGCCGGACTGGAAGTCCGCACCAATGCGTACGTGCCGCCCTCGCACGCACTTGAGCTCGGGGTCTGAGGCCTAGTCCCGCCGGCTCCCCGAACGTCTCTCCAGTCGCAGTCCCAGGCTCAACGCCGCGGTCGGAAACCTCGCCAGACACTGCCCCCGGGCTCCGGAGCACAGGAGGCGCAGAGACCCGCAGCAGATTACACCCAGTTGCAGGATTATTGGCGGATATTTAGACGGCTGAACGGAGCGCTCGGCTCAAGCGGCCATCTTGGTCGCGAGCAAGCTCCGCCCCCACCCACAGACTGGAATTAGCCCTGGCCAACACACAAAGTGTGTTGAGCACTCGCAAAGCAGCACTAGAGGAAGCAAAGATGTGACGCCCCCACGAATCCAAGCACCGGGCCTCCCGTGACGGAGGAAACAACACCAAGGGCAGGGAAGGAAAAGCAGCCTGCAGAAGAGGGCCCTGTGTAGAAGGGTGGAAAGAAAGGCAGACTGGATCGTGCAGAGCAGGGCGATGGCGATGTAGGAGCGGCTGAGGCACGGGATCACCCGTGGCAGGACGCCCCCAGAAGAGAAGTATGGAGCGAAGCTTCGAATGGAAGAAGCAGCTCCCGTCCACCAGAGCCCTGATGGAGAACCTCTAACAGATGGTCCGTAGGGAATGGGGTGCCGGGGTCGCCCATGCGCAAAATGCCAGCGGCCGTGGAAATGGCCCGGACAAAAGCCGCACCCGCCTCCGTAGGGCGCCGTGGGGGAGAGAGCAATTCCTCCGTTGCCGATGGCTGTAAACTAAGCCGGCCATCCCAGAGTCCAGCTAGAGGAAAAAACGGCCAGCCCCTGAATGGAGGACCCACGGACAAGTGGGGGGCCTGAGGCGCCTCCGGGGCAGGCCGAGATCGAGGAGACGGCGAAGAGCCCTCCCTGGAAGACGCCGGAGAAAAAACGACACGGCGGCCCGTCTCCGGGGAAGAGGAGACAAGAAGGTAACAAACCTCCGGAGAGGAGGGGACCTCTGGAGACGAGTCGACGACCCGACGCCGGCACGGCGCCGTGGAGTCCGCCACAGGCGCCGGTGCTGACACCAGGGACGCCGAGTCGGCCCCCACCATCACTTGCGCCCCAGGAGAATGGGGCGGGGTCGGAGCCGGGGTGGCTAAAGAACGGCGCCGAAAAGGCGCCGACCCGACCTCCGACGAGGCAGCCGCCTGCACGGAGGGCCAAGAGGGACCCGGGGAAACGCCCCGGCCCGTAGCCAGCACCCGCGGCGCCGCCGGGGCCGACAGCCGTCGGCACCTGAGCGGCGTCGGCTCGGCCTCCAGCAAGGCCGCCACCTGCCCAGAGGACCGAGGGGGACTCGGGGACGAACCGCGAGTCCCGGCGGCCTCCTGCGACACCACAGGGACCCCCGTGGGGGTTTGCGGCGAGGCAGAGGTGCCGTGGATCGAAGAGGGGAACCCCGTAGGGCCGCACCCTGACGACACCACACCCCCAAAACCTGGAGCCGAACCCGTCGGCGCCGGAGTCAAAGCCGCCGGCGACTCCGCGGAAGGACCAGCACGTGGCAAGGGATCCGTGGACGTCTCAGGAAGAGAAGAAGGAGGGGCCAAGGAAGCCTGCAGAGCCGCAGCATAGGCCCCATTTTGGGCCCTTGTCGCCCCAACACCAGGAAACGGTGGGTAGGGTGGCGACGAACGAGGCCGCATGTCCCGAGGAGAACCTGCGCCCTCCGCAGAACGGGGACCAGGCCTCGGGGACAAGCTATAAGACTTACCGGCGGGCGAGTGATGCCCCTGGGGCCTCGGGGAAGGACGATGTCGGAGGCGGAAGCGGCGGTTTCTGGGCCCTTCCGCGGGGGACGGACGCGGTGACGACACCGATCTGGACAAGCGGGCCGACAGGAGCTTCATCCGGCGCTCCCGCCGGGACTTCGGCTTCAGATGCTGGCAAGCGTCGCAGTCCGTAGAGTCAATTGTGCTCGCCCAGACACCACATGCAAATAGGGTGAGGGCCCGTCGCCGACATCTGACGCGCACAAGAAGTACACGTCTTGAAGCCCGAAGGCATTCGCACACTGTTCCACAACGCAAAAGCGTAAAAGAAGGCCTGAAAACAGACCAGGGACACGATTCCGGATCCGCGTTGCACGCGGAAAAGAAGGAAACTGATGTCAGCGCGGCGGGGCTTATGTGACCTCGCTGACGTCAGGGCGGAGTCACGTGGTACCGCCCCCCCAGTGCACAGAGATGCTGGGGCAAAGAAAGTTTTCCGGGTCCAGTCTCACGCCTGGGGATAATTCTACGTTAAGGAATCTGCGGCTAGTAGTCTCTATCAGATAGTTGGAATACCTCGTGCAGAAGGTTAACTGCACAGAGATGTGAAGCATCGCCTTCAGCATAGGATGCCGTAGCAATGTCCGCGTCGGTTGTTACCTGTGTGCCTGTTGATCCATCTCGTACCTCAGCAGCAGCAGGAAGCATCTGTGAGATCTCAATGAATGCCGTCATCAGGATTGGAAGCCTTTGGGGACAACACAGAGCATGGGCCGTTATCGGGTCCAGCAGAGTATCAATATCCGTTGGCATGACTGATGGGAGTGTTAGACAGATGTCTAGCATGCATTCTTCACCGCAAAGCAGGCAGCGTAGAACAGGTAAGATGCAATCTTGCCAGATTGGTCTGAACGACAGAAACCATGTTGTATTAAGTTCCCATAGACGAGGTATGCCAAAAAGTTGCACTATGCGCTCACGGCACTTCCGTTCTAGGAGAGCTTTCTCACATCGCTTGGAGTGATGCCGGTGAATAGGCTTGCCATAGCGTAGTAGTAGGAATAGAAACAGGATTCCTGCAACGAGTGCTAGAATTAATGGCACACCACCAAACACCGAATGTGCAAAGTTTGGGATGATTCCGAGGACTGCCTGAAAAGGTGTTAACAGTCCTGAACAGATGGTCTTAAATACATGTACAATCCCGCTCTTATCAGACATGTTTAAGATACATCCCATCATTTCTGCGAAATGTATAGGGCAGTTTGTACGAATTAATGCCTGCATCTCAGCCGAAGTCCTTGCAATTTGTAAATCATAGGTTTCTTTGGCCGAGGTCAAACGCACGGTCTGTTGCAAAAGCATGGCTTTCATTCTGCTTAAAGTATCAAAATGTATAAAACAAACATTCAATGAAGGCCATAGAGGCGACTCCCTGACTGTCTCTGTTTGGGGGAACAATACTTGCATACAGAAATTGACCCTGGAGTCGACCGTTACCAGATATGGGATTCCTGGCAACATGCCACAGCAACTCTGATCATTCAACACGAGGTAACTCCCATTAGAAAGTTGGCCAAACGTTGGATTAACCACAGCAGCTGGTGTACCTTGCAGGTGACAGGATAAATTTGCCACAGAACCATTACAAGCCCCGTGCAAAGAAATGTCCTGACATATGAGTGAACCGCTTAGTGCATTTTCACAGTGTGTACCGCTTAGAAACACTTTACGATCCCCACTCCAACATCTGTATTCGTAAGGTAAATCCCAGGATGTCTTAATGTATTCTTTACCCAACCTTTCATATTTGCCTGCTTGCATTTGTTTGAGCTAATACTGAAAAGTAGTGACAGGCAGACTTATTTTGCCATGAATAAGCCATTTTGTAGCTGGTTTTTCTGCTACCGTAAATGGTAATTTTTCCAGTTTTTCAATGCTTAGCACTGTATACTTTGCTTTCCTTTGTGCCAGTTCAATCTGTTTATCTGTTAGATTGTATTCCGAAAACAGAGACGACGTGTTGATAAAACGCCAACGCACATAGACCGCACGGAAAGATTGCAGCGTCCAACTTAATAACATAATAGAACGTAACTGAGATTGGCCTTGTTGTAACATGGCTAGATCTTGTTCCAGTATGTCAATAGCAGAGGATACAATGTTGTCCAATGAATAAATTCTGGATGACAAAGTTGTTAACCCATTGTCGACCACAGTGAGAGATTTCTCTAAGTTAATACGATCAAGTTCACGTATTCTTTCTGCGGCCTCTGCCTGTGAAACCTTCCATATCTCATTATAAGCAGCATAAATGCCGGCATATATGAAACGTTTTTGACGCGGTTTTCTTGGTCCTAGCAAGAATTCCCTAAGGTCTGCGTCTTCTTTAAGTAAAGATAAGTGTTGTTTCACATCCTCTAGTGTAGATTTTTGTAACCAGTCAAGGCACAATTTTCCTACACTGTGTTGTTACTACCCCTGGATGTTGTCGTTGAGCATATCGTGGGTCTGGCCTATGGATTGCCCTGTATTCTATTCAGGAATCTTTCTTGACAGATGTTTGTGTCTGTGGGCCAGAGTAACCATTTTTTGCAATCAGGATCTGTTCTGTTGGTTTGTAGTATTACTGTGACCGCTCCCTGTGTAGTGCTATTACTCGCAGGTGTTGGTACAGAAGGTGTATTCATGTCTTTGATCTTGGCTAAACCAAGGCAAGACGTTTGTTGCACAGTGTCATTCAAAAACATTATTTGATGTGGGATGATACAAGCTCTAAACAAAGCTTCTATCCCCTGCACTTGCCAATCTTTAGAACCCCAGACAGATTTTGTGTCTATTGTGTCTTTCCAAAAGTCAAATCCTTGTCTAGACAGTTGGGTAATAAAGGCTGCAGAATAAATCTGTTTTGTATTAGTTAACATAATTTTCTGACCTGTTTTGTTTATATTCTTATAGAAAAATGTTTCTGGATCAGATGTATTGTACCCTGAAAAATAGGGAAACTTTTTAGCAAACGTTTTTGAACTACCTTTTGGTGGTGTAGGACAATGTTCCCATTGGTTAAACATAAAAACATTTCTAGGTGTTGCAGATTTATGCAAAAAATGATGACCATAGTGGTTATAACAAAGCTGTTCATAGTCTGATGAACCCTCTAAATATTCATTGTTAGAGAACGCAGCAGACCTTTCTAGATCAGACATCATATCATTTACAGTCTTAAAGTCCCAATCATCAGAATAGGTACTGGAGGTAATAAATCACTTAATGAAATTTTAAATAAATGTGTAATGTTCAAAAGTTCCGTCGGGCCGAATATGTCGAAATCGGTTTTGTCCCACACTATACCATCCTGTATAGGAACGGCTGTGATGTTCACTGCTGACAAGTCTCTTGTTTCACGATCGGAAGATTTGTGTGGTTGTAAAAGTAAGTTCACATTTTTACTTTCAGTGTCCATGCGGATGTACCTGCCATTTATGAGCATGCTAAGAGTCACAACCAAAGCTAGCCAAAACAGAAAGAAAAATATTCCAGAAATAATCCATATTTCAATCCATGATGAAACCAGATAAGTCTCTTTCAGGAAATGAAAAAGGTCTTGTACTTGTTGCTTGAAAGTTTTTGATGCTAGCGTCGTTTTAGGTTCACTCGGATCCTCTGAGAACGTATCAAAGTTAATGAAATAGCCAGAAGCAGTTCTGTCAATTGTTGGAATAGCATCAGGATTTGTAGAAATCACAGGAACCAGTTGATCACTTGCTACATTGGTGTAGACAGGTGTATTTGGACGAACTGTTACTTGGTTTTCAAGAGGGATGAGTTCCATTGCATTGTTGCTCAGTCCTTCATCTATTACAGCTGAATTCTCGATGGTTATGAGTCTTTCAGTCTGAACCTCTTGGATAGTAGCGAGAGGAGTGCGTCTGCTACTAGGTCGGAGTCCACGAGGCCTACTATTTAGTATTGGCCACATACTGTGGTTTGATGAGGTCGATTGACACAAATCTTTTCTCCTTTTTTCCAGCAAGGGGCGGCAGAAGTACTGTTCTTGTTCCGTGGACGGCTAGGACAGGTACTGGTTGTCTGTAAGAAGGTCCAAATTTCTTGTTCGCAATCTTCTCTCTGACTAGATCCCCAACTTTTGGGATCCAGACAGGCCTTGCTGGGACTGCCGGTGTTTCCCCAGTGGTGGTTGGCTTCAGGAACACGTTGCTTTGTTTCGATCTTAGTTCATTTAGATCCTGCCAAACGATCTTTGATATCAAAGGGTTTATTTTCCACCACTGTGCCTTTACATTCGAGATCAGGAACCCACATTCTTGTCCCAAATAGGACCTCATATGGAGTGACCCCCCCTAGAGAACTTCTTGGCAAATTATTTAATGAGCGTTGGACCCCATAAAGATGTTTGACCCACCCATCACCCGAACCTAATACCCTAGCTGTTATAGACTGCTTTATGTTCCGGTTTTTCCTTTCCATAACAGAATTTCCCTCAGGATGAAACGGAGAGGAGTACCGCAATGCAACACCCAAACTGGCCATGGCTTCTTTGTAAGCCCGAGAGCTAAACGCAGGGCCCTGGTCAGAATGTAGTGTGCCTATTGCGTATGTGCCGATAAAGACTTGCAAATCTCTTATAACAGTTCGAGCGTCAGCCGAGCGCTGAGGTCATATCCATGGGAACCTTGAGTACGAATCCACTGCGACCATTATATATTTATAGTTATCGTCCCTTTGCAAGGGACCGCAGTGGTCCAGGTAAACACAAGCTAATGGTTTGTCTGAAATTAACAGGGGTGTCTGCGCAGGACGTTTCACTGTGGAGACTTTCATCTGTTGGCATATTTCACACTCCAAAACATAGTTCTTGGTCTGTTTCCTAATGCCAGGCCACCAATATCTTTGTTTAAGTAAAGATACTGTTGCAGAAACACCTGCATGGGCAGAGGCTATCCCTTCATGTGCTGCTAGGATCAGTCCTAATCTACGTTCCTTGTTTGGAATTACCCTATCCCCCACTCCAGGGATTCGAGCAAAAGGAACGTTGTTCGCATCAATTACATAAGAGTACTTGAGTGGAAACTTCTTTGGTAACGCTGCAACACTGCCATTGCTTGAAGCATTGACAGCCAACAATATCTCACGGTCTATTCTCTTTTTTGAACGAGTGATCGCAGGAACGGAAGCCGTCTGTACAGCCCCCTTTGCGGCTTCATCAGCCAATGAATTCCCTGCAACGTGAACGCCATCAAGTTGATGACTCAGCGTGTGTATCACGTGAGCTTTTGGTAGTTCGTTTTTTAACTGAACTACTTGTTCCCAAAGCGTTTTATGCTTTATTGTGCCACCTTTTGCATCTTTGAACCCATTTTCAAGCCAATATTTGTATATATTCATTATACGACTGAACACAGTAAAAGAATCGCACACTATAAGTGTGGGGAGTTCGCGATCTGTATTTTCAAGTGCCAGTTTGAATGCTTGTAGGTCAGCTTGCTGAGCTGTACAATCTCCTAGAGATTGAGTTTTAGTGACCATTGGTCTGAAGTTACCATCTTGCATACGACCTTTAACGATTGCGCACGCTGCACTGTAAGCTTGCTTACTCCCTTTAGCGGGTTGTGCTGATCCGTCAGTGTAAATTATAAATTCGTACTGATCGAGAGGCAGAATTTCAGTGGGCAGAGGACATTGATGTTCATATTGCAGGAACGCTTGTGTTTTTAAATCAGGATCAAAAACATATTCAACATCTGTTGCAGCAAGAGAATTAACCCATTGTATCCATCTAGGATGTAAAGCTTTTGCATTTGGAATGCTAGCTTTTGTGACCGCCTCTAAGGCTGGTACTGGAGTTACGACAATAATGCGTTTTCCTTGGGCTAGAGCTCTTTCTTTTGCTACTGCAGTTTGGACTGCTGTCAGTATTTTTTCTGTTGAAGTGAAGCGCATTTCTGCTTGTGTATACAAATGTGATTTGTATGCTATTGGTACTTTTTCACCCTCATTAAATGTTAAATAGGTGAATCCGCATTGTCCCGAAATTATTCGGATCACTAAATTGCGTGTATTTACGCGTGCTTGTAAGTGATTTGTTGCGGACATGTTAGCTTGGAGTGAACGCAGGATTTCTGTGTGTTCTTGTGTCCAATGTTTGATTGAAAAATCAGGTTTGATTAATTCGTAGAGAGGTTTAACCCTTTCTCGTAATTTAGAATGCAAGTTCTTCCAAAATTTAGGAAACCCAAGATAGATTGTAAATTTTTCAGCGTTTTTAGAGGTTGGAGCAGCGCGCACTTTTCTAAAAAGTTAGCTGCAAGGCTCTTGCCTTCACTCGAAAGCTCATATCCTAGGAAAAGGACATTGAGATGGGCAATTCTGGATTTTTTAAAGTTGAATTTATAGCCCTCAGAGGCGAAGCCCAATATAATGGTACTCATCCTGTTCAAGTGCCTATCCAGGTCATCGTCTGTCAGATAGATGTCATCGACATATGACAATGCCTCATCATAAATTTGTATAAACTCTGTTACTCTCGCTGAGAATAACCCCGGGCTATTTTTGAACCCTTGTGGGAGTCTACAAAATTGACGCTGGGTCCCCATTATTGAGAAAGCTGTTAAGTACCTGCTTTCAGGTGCTATGTTTTGACAAAAGAAACCATTTGAAATATCCAATGTGGTTTTATATTTTTGCGCACAATGTTATTTATTAATGCTGTACTATGTGCATTTTGCACTGCAAATGTTTTAGAACAAGTGTTTAAGTGTCTGTAATCCAAAACTAGACTATATGTATTGTCTGGTTTGGATACAGGAAACAAAGGATTGTTCATTGAGGAGGTGCATGTTTCAATCACCCCTTGGTATTCAAGTTGACCTAAGATCTCCCTGACCTGTTTTTTAGCTTCTTGCTTTATTGGGTACTGCCTTTGTGCAGTAGGTTCATTTTTTAACTGTATTTTATGGTGAGGTGAATCCTCATCCCATCCTACATGATTTTTATATAATGCTGGGGCCTGGGCAACTGCCCATTTCCTGGCATAAGTATATTTTAGGTGAATTGGAATATGGTTGGAGAAGGCTGGCATAATGATGTCCTCGCCATGTGGGCAATCCCTGACAAATTGTGGTGGTCTTTTTCTGCTAGAATTATATCATAACCCCTTGAAAGTTTTTCCCAAAAGAGTACTTTCACTTGTCTTGGTATGTCTCCCTCCATTCGGAGTGTTATTTCATATAACTTTTGTGGAGTACTAACCCTGGTGTCTACAGTTTCTACTGTGATGTACTCATTCAAGTCCACTATCTCCAGAAGTTCCTTCAGGTTCTGGCGAGCTATTGTGACTTCTGCTGCACTGTCCAGCATTGTCTGAGCCCATTCTGCTTTCTTGAGCTGTGTTCTCAGTATTCTCGGCATGTCTGATCTTCAGACCTGCTACCTTCTTTTTTGTGAATTGAGGTTTTGATTTATTTTTTTGAACGTGTTTGTCGTCTTTGGATTTCACGCGTTCTTCTCTATGTTCTGACCGTCCTCTTCTTTCAGATGTCTGTGACGATATCTGAAAGGTACGAGAGGAACATGTATCAGTATCTTGATACCAGTCAGGTTTTCTTAAATTATCCCTATTCCTGAGGTTATACCTCCTTTCAGAGGGCTCCTTTTGAGGAGACCTACCTCGGGATTGAGAACGTGTCTCGTTTGTATTTTGTTTATTAGTTTCCCACTTCTTTTTAGAAGATGTAGGAGTTTGTTTAATAGAGTCCTTCTCAGGACTTTCAGATAGTTTTGGCTTCAATGGTTTTCCACCCAAACTATCTCTGCCTAATTCTGCATAAGATTGTTCTATTATTCTGGGTAGTTCAGTTTGATGTTCTGTTACATCAAATTCCCTTAAGCGTTGGCGGATCGCCACTGATGCTGCCTCCCTTTAATATTAGATAATATTATTGTTGAGACCTGGTCGAAGTTTTTCAGTAATTTCATACCTAAATTCAGAGCAGGCTCTGCCCCGTATTAGTTTTGAATTTGTTTCAGGACATCTGGTATTACTGCAATTGACGGAACACCATGTGTTTTAGTATAGATGGCAGCAAAGACTGCGCCCCAAGTGGTGCAATCTTCTAGTTGTGGTGTGATCCCCATTGGTAAACAGATTGTTAGGATTCTGTGTTTCTCATAAGGGCTAGTATTAGGAAATACTGCTTCGATTTGAGTAATTTTTTGAGCTATCCAGAATGGAATTTGCTCACGTTTTGTGGGCATTTTACCCATGACTGCGTATAAAGTCTGTGGAGTAATTTTTAGTGTATTCCCCTGTTGAGGGGTTTGATTTGGAATGGTCAATGGTGGTTGGACTGTGAAAGTCCACATGACAAATTGGACTAATTGTCTGTAAATTTTTATTAACTCTAAGATGAGTAAGTAATTCCTCGTCTGACATTATATCGATGTCAGGGTGAGGAGTGTAGCCGGCTAGAATTGGCCATGTTGCTCCTGGTCTACCTAGTGGACCGAGCCTGATAATGTTTCTGTGATGTTTTAGGGCGCCTTTAAACCAGAGATGATGCTCCTGGTATGTGAGTGGAATTTCAATATCCTCGAAAGGAATATATTTCTCTGGTGGTTCATCTTCTTTGTTGAAGTGAAACACTCTTGTTACTGGATTTGATTCTGGGAATACTATCCATGAATAGAATACCTCTGTCTGAAAGGATTCGTGTGCCTCTATCACGAAACCTGCTCTACCACCTCTTGGTGGTAGGCCGTGTTTTATAAGTTTTAGAGTGATGGCTCTTCTTAAGTTTGGAGCGATGTCTATAACACCCTCCTCGGTTTCATTTAAACCTGTAAAGTTAAAAGCTGTTACGACTGGTTGAGCCGCAGCTACACCGTTCCGGTGTCATTATCCCCATTCAGGGACATTGTTTTTTGAAAAATGTAGAACAAGTATCAAGGAAACAAAAGATAAGGTGCACAATATTTTGGAACACTGTAGCCTTCAACGTTGAACAAACCAAATAGCTAATATATAGGGTTTTTGTCCTATTTAGCTTTAGCGGATACTTAACCCTACCCACTCCAGACGTCTTATGGAGCATGTGAGTAGGGGTCTCTGAGAAAAGCACGACTGAGTTACTCAGTATCTAGCGTTTAATTACTGCCTTACCAAACGGTTGGGCGCCATGTAGTGTAGTTCCTATTTCCCTAATAGGCTCTGCGCATTGGAATAATATACCCTATAGGTTTGACATAGGACTGAGGTCAGTATGTCCCTATCGAGTATATTAAACTTAATTACTTAGTGCCAGCTAGCTCAGAGGCCACTAGAAACTCCTTGTAAACAAGAAGGGAGTAGTTTCTGGCAACCGCATAAACATGACAACTTTGTTTCCCTTTAGAATCGGAACACTCTCAGAATTGTGGAAACAATAGATAACAGTTTCACTCAGCTAATCGTGCATGCTTAGTTTCTCCAGAGTTACACAGAAAGAAAAGACGGGTGTTTCAATAAAAGGAATTTATTGAACAGTCTTGTTTCTCGTGTAAGAGATATGAGCTGTTATGATCACAAGACAATATGCAAGATATATAATGTACAGCGTAAGCAGTAGAAAGAAATAATACTGCGCTAGCATTATCTTTTAGCTATCACACATATATTCATATACATAAATAACATAAGCTAAAAATGCGAGTACTCATAAGATGCTTCTCTAACTAGTTCTACCCCAGTGTACCTAACCTAAGTGTAGTGCAAGGTAAGAAGTAGGTGATGTATTCTATAGTATGGTATACTAAGAGTCTGATATGCCAAGAGTCTAGTATGCCAAGAGTCCCTCTAGGTTCTAGTCAGCTCCATACCTTGAGAATGAGAGAGGTGGGAATCTCTTTCCGGATCTTCGAACTCTAACACCCCGCGAAGGGAGTCAGAACACTGGAAGATGGATTCTCTGCGAGCAGGGATGACAGCGTCTCTTCTCAGTGCGTCAGGCCGGGACACGAGCTCCTCTAAAGTCGAGGTCTCCTCCTAACTTGCTTGGGCAAGGGAAGGTATATTTATACCTGGTAGGTGCCTTGGAATGTTAGCATTGACGTGAAGTCGGACAGAGGAAGACGTCAGGAATGAACCCTTAAGGAATAGCGGTTCATGCATAATAGAGGAGTTCTTGGAGAAATCAATAATCCTGTGCTAGGGGAACTCCCAAGAGCTTAAGGGTCTGGTTTCTAAGAACTCGTTGTGACGTTAGGGTGGACGGATGTCGGTGACCATGCCTGTATTTGGAGTGCATGTCTAATGCCTAAATAAGGACTGGGATTCTATGCCTATATAAGGGCAATGCGAATTGTGCCTATATAAGGACATGTTTCAGGAAAGCCTATATACGGACACCTAAAGCGGAATACAACAGCAGCATTTGTGTCAACCACTTAAGTAGCACTTTAAAACATGCCTCAGGCTTGCCACTGCAGCCTGTAGGGTGGTTTCAAATTGCTGTTTGCACCTGATAAAATAAAGCTCTTGCCAGGCCTAAACCATTCTTTTTACTACATCCTGCCAGGATGGTTGGAGGGTGGAGCTATTCCCTGTCTTACTTACACTTCAAAGGGCTAGTCTCCAGCACACACAAATGAACTTGACAAGAGCTGTTTGTCACCCTAGACTTTTTGGAGCCTTGTAAGGGGAAGGGAAAAACTTCTCAGAACCAGATGCAAGGTATAGCCCAGGATATCCACCCGCTTCTAAGGCTGGCATCAGTTATAATTTTTGGACCCTGAGAATAGCACTTCAGTACACTCCTGGACATGTGGACATTACAGAAGGACTGCCTTGTTCCTCAGAGGACTGCCCTGCAGTTAGAAGCCTGTCTTTCTCCCCAGAGAACTGCCCTGCTGCTTGAGGACTGCCTCGACCCCCAGAGGACTGCCCAGCTCTCTGAGAAGGACGAGTGGACCTGCCCCCTTCATCCCAGGCTACTTGAGTGACTTCAACAGTCAGTTGGCTGACCTCCTGCTCTAAGCTACAAGGACACAAGTTCCAGAGGTCTCCCTGCAACTGAAACTGGACCTGCCTGAGTTCTGCTGGCCTCTTCTAGTGCGAGTCCTGATCCCCAAAATGTGCCTCCCCAGGTCCTGGACCCTTGGCTGGCATCAAAGTGCACTCCTCTGGAAGAAAGAGTGAAATCCTGATGGTCTGAGTTCTTCGCGAATGGGTCTGTTCGTGCCGAGACTTTGCTGCCAGCCAACGTGAAGCACCAGTGAACCAGACTTTGTGTTACAGCGATGACCGACAAAGTGAGATCTGCACTTTGTGCTACAGCAACGCCAGCCCGCGGTGACCACCAACGCAATGCTCCAGCAACAAATGTCTGAGATGTCCAACCGGCTCTCCATGCTACAGCGACAACAACCTGCACTGCCTGGCCTGCTCTTCACGCTACAGTGCCGATCATCTGCGACGCTCTTCCTGGTCCTCGTGACTTACTCCACAACTGAACTTTCAGAAGGTAACTTCTCCAGTGGGACTAAGCTGGTCTCTGTATCCAGCCCATGCTCCATCAAGGTCAGCCTGAACTTTTCATTTCCCTGGGTCTAGCACAACCAGAATAACAGCAAGTGGTGCTTTGTGCTTTTAGGCGCCAGATCTACCTAAAACTTTAAAATTGCATATTCTTATTATTTACTAAAATGAACTAAATTTTTCACAATTGGCTTGGGATTTTTCTTGTGTTCTGTTTTCACAGGATTACTGTTTGCATGCTGCAAAAATACTTTACACATCGCCTCGAAGTTAACCCGGACTGCTTTTGTGAAAAGCTACCAGAAGATTAATCACAGGTTAATTCAGTGACTTTTGTGGTTCACTCTGACAAGGAGTGTGGCTGTTGCTTGAGTAAGCTTTTCACCCCCCTCAACCAATAAACCAATTTCTTACATGGGGCAATCGCTGATAATTGTTCCTTTTTGTGTGAGGGGGCCTTTGTTTGCTCTGCTGGGGAGCAGAGTAATTAACTTGGCCCAGCAGAGGAATTAACTTGGCCCAGCAGAGGGGGTTTTGTGAAGGCCTGGAATCAGATTATGAGCTGAGCCAGAGACATACGACGATTTATGAATTCCCATAATATGTGGATGTAGTGTGTTGGGAACTACAAATTCAAATTCTGTGTCCATGTTTTACCTCAGTTTGACTTGCTGGACGGTGCAGGCCAAGTGGAAGGAAAATGCACTTTAGAGCAGATTTCACATACATGTATAATATAGTAAAAGCACTACTGATTTCCAGTACACTACAGGCCTATACTATGAATGCCCACAAATATCATAAGGTGTACCCTTGATCAGCACCAATCCTTGCAGAGTCCCTTCTGCTCCAGGCTACCTGCACATACCGGCCTGAGCACACTGGTAGTCTCTCAAATGCACCACCCGCATGCACAAGTTCACATGTAATAAGCCCAATGCCCCTTACCCTAGCTGTACAGCAGCTGCTTTAGCTTAAAAGTACACTGAAAGTTAAACGCTGTCCAATTACTGTGAATTTACCGTGACACTCCCAGTAAAAAGTACATTTAAAAAAACTTGTAGTCAACTGCGAAAAATCCTGGTGGACTAAATGGGCAGAACCCATTTGCTACAGAGGTCATCAATAATGTCATCAATTATGTAATTTAACATGTCATGAGTAATGTAATATGTGAGGTCATAAGCACTGCATAATGGGTTGCAAGTTATAGTTAATTCACTTAACTAAAACTGGAGAATTTCAGTAGTTTTTAAATTTTTAAACGTTCGTTCATATCACATTTCAACACCCAACTATAATATCACTTACATTTTTTTTCAGTGACACTATATTATATACATATGTTTTATATATATATATATATATATTTTTTTTTTCTGCAATGTGATCCTATGACCCAGGGCGCTCGTCAGCGGGTGCTCTGCGTAGGGGCCGGATCCTGGCCCAAAAACATCAATATGCCCGGAAAATCATTTCAACTATACTCAAGTTAGAATTGACCTCTATAAGTATGTGCGGAAGTTAAAATTAGCAAAAGTACATGCAAATAAATTAAGTGCAGGATCATTTGAAGCAACGCCACAGATGGAACAGGCAGAACCTATGTTAACAATAGAACAAATACCAGACCTTCAAAACATGTTTGATCTTATGTATAATGAAAATGGGGAGGAAGTCACAGAAACGCAACTAATGGAACAACTAGACATTACAACAGATAAAAGAATAGACAGTGGGCTCAGAAGAAAATCCAAATATTGCCCAGTGATGTCCCCTGGTAACAAATTTGACTTATTTTCGGAGGCCATTATCAGTGAACTAGAGAAAATGCCTAAAGTAAGAAACAACAATCACAGAGAAAATCTGACGACGAAGGAAAGAGAAGCAATAAGAACGCTAGTGGAAGACAAAAAAAAAAAAATGTAACGATAAAGCCTGCAGACAAAGGGGGCAATATCGTCTTAATGGAGACTCAAGACTATGTGAATGAAGCACTACGCCAGCTCAATGATACCACCAATTATTGCAGAATACAAAGCAATCCAATCAACAAAATGACATTAGAACTAAATCTTTTTCTACAACAATGCCACAACAAGAATCTACTTAGCGATGAAGAGCTTACATTTTTATCAAAAGACTTCCCAGTAACACCGACTATATACTTTTTACCTAAGATTCATAAGACCTTACTCTGTCCACCGGGAAGACCAATAGTTTCCTCATGTGACTCATTGTATGAGAATGTCTCAGAATATGTAGATAAATTCCTGGCTCCAATAGCGAAAAATATGAACTCCTACATAAAAGACACAGGAGACTTTCTCCGAATCCTGAATGGAATAACATGGAGCCAACAATATCTATTGGTCACCATTGACGTGGTATCCCTATATACATCAATAAGACATACAGTGGGATTGGAAGCATGCGGATATTTTTTAAAACAAAGAAACATCTCTGAACTACAACATACTCGTATGCTCCTCCAAATGATTGAGATGTGTCTCAGTAACAATGTCTTCATTTTCAACAAACAACTATTTAGGCAGCAATGTGGAACTGCCATGGGCATTTCTTTTTCACCAAATTATGCAAATATCACGATGGGGTGGTGGGAGAGAACAATTGCATGGGATTCGACAAATCAAGAAGATCTGGATAAAATAATACTTTGGATTCGTTACATTGATGACTTATTCTTAATATGGAACGGAACAGAACAGAGCTTCAAAGAATACTACTCCAAACTATGTAACAATTTCATTGGCTTGGCCTTCACATGCACAGTAAACAAAAAAGAGATAGACTTCCTGGACACTAAAGTATACATTGAAGATAATCAGATACACTCCACACTTTTTCGCAAAAAAACAGCCACAAATAGTATTCTGCATGGAACGAGTTTCCACCCCAAATCATTGATTGCAAGTATACCATATGGAGAATTCACTCGCATGAAGCGCAACTGTTCAATAGAAAAAGATGCAGAAGAAAAAATCCAGGAGTCCATGAACAGATTGAGAATGAGGGGATACAACGAAAGAAACCTACAAAGAAATAAGAGAAGAATTGATGGTAAGACAAGAACTGAGATACTGAGACCTAAAGGTAAACAGCCAGAAAAACATGGTCCACCAAGATTTATAACAACATACAGCAAGGAAAGTGGACAAATCGTGAACAAAATCAGGAAATATTGGCATCTAATCTCTGGGGATCCGGACATTGGAAAAACACTTGGAAGTAAACCAAAGGTCACCTACAGGAAAACAAAATCGCTTAAAGATGTATTGGTATCAAGCCATTTTAAAGAAGTGGGATCAGACAATTGGCTTGGTATCCACCAAAAAGGGTTTAAAAAATGCAATCTCTGTAAGGCCTGCAAGATTGGGATGAACAAAAGCTCTATCACGGACCCCAATGGAAACATCATTAAAATCGACCAAAAAATCTCATGTACGTCAACTTTTGTCATCTATGTGATTGAGTGCAATTGCGGTATGACTTACATAGGGAGTACCATATGCATGCTAAAGAAGCGAACTCTTGAACATATCCGAGCAGTGAAGAACAAGGATATGTCGTATGCAACTGCCAAGCACATGGCGTCCTGTCAAAAAAGTGATTGGAGAGCCATGAAGTACTATGGAATTCACATGATACCCCAAGATGAACGCGGGGAATAGAATAAAAAACTAAGACAAATGGAATCACGTTTCATTATTCGATTAAGAACGAAAACCCCGGAGGAATCAATAATGATGAAGAACTTTATGTACATTTGGACTGAGCAACTAATCTTGAACTATATATATGATATACACCAATATGAAAAGTATAGCTAGAATTTTAACATTTAAGATAGATATTCCAACTGACTAGACACAAATTGATTTGTTAATTGGTGCACTTGAATTTAGTGATGACAGTATGTATAACACATAAATGGTAAGGTTGTTTTACAGATATGGTACTATATCATTGAAAATGGTTATTGAAATTCAAAGCAAGAGTGCACTAACTGTACAAATCATGAGGGAAATGAATGATTAAGCTCTCGGGTACTATACCACTGATATATCAGAACTTAGGATTATAATTGAGACTAGGTAGATTGCCTTAATCAAATACGAAAGACCTGAAAAAATGCCTTCTCTTTTTTGTTAGTATAAATGTAAATAAAGTTAATTGAAAGTATATATACTACAACTCCCATAATGCCACATTGAGGCAAATATGGGATAAATAGTAGAAACAAAGAAAGACTCACTAACCGTGATCAAGGCCGTGTAGGCTGAAACGCGTTGGTCTGAGTGCTGAACCTAACTTGAAATAAAGTAAGCTTAATCCAAGCTTTGAGTGCCGCGTCCTTCGTTTCAATATATATATATATATATATATATATATATATATATATATATATATATATATATATATATTCACTGAAAAAACCATAGGTTTCAGGCACGTTATAGTTAGAAATTAGCATTTAAAAACCTTCGAAATTCACTGAAAAAACCAGGTTTTAGGGACAGTTATAGTTAGTTGGACATTTCACTCGTACAAAACCAGTGAAATTCCCCCGTTATAGTTAGTTCAGCTAACTATAACTCGCGCCCCCGCAATGCACTGCTGATGACGTCACATATTACATCACTGATGACATCATCCAGTGACTGTTTCTGTAAAGTTTAAAAATGTTTAATATATATAGGGAAAGGCGTATTGAAGAATGAGTGGGTGTATAAGTGTCTGAATGGATGATTTAGTAGGTGCGTGAATGACTGTATAAGTGAGTGATTAAACGTATCTTACTGAATGCATGGGTTAGTGTCTAAACTGTGTGAATGTCTGTATCCGTCTGTCTGTTGGTGTGTAAGCGGCTGCATGGGTTTGTGAATAGCTACATGAGTGTCTATATGAGTTATTGATTGGTTGTGTGAGTATCTGTATGGGTGCCTGAGTGTTTGTGTGGGTGGGGTGTGTGTGACTCTGTGCATAGATGTGTGAGTGGGTGATTCACTGGGTGCATGGCTTCTAGAGTGCATCTGTGATGGACTGTATGGGTGGGTGAGTGTGTGTATGGGTGTGTTAGTGAGTGAATGTATATCTAAGTGGTACATGTGTGAGTAACTACATATGTCAAAGGCAGTATATATGTGTGTTAGAGTATTTAAATGGCTATAAGTGAGAGTGTGTGATTGTGAGAGTGGCTGTATGGATGAGTGTGTGCTTGTATCAGTGATTGTATAAGAGCGTAAGAATGTGCTAGTATTTGTATGAGTAAGTGAGCTGGTGTGTGTATAACTGTATAGGTGAGTAAATGGGAGTGTGATTAATTATTTGCATGACTGACTAGGTGTGTGAGTACCTCTATGGATGAGTGGCGGTGTGTGAGTGTCTATATAGATGTATGAGTGCATATGATAGTCCTGTACTGAGTGACCGTAAGTATGAGTGACTGTACGGGTGAGTGGATGTGTGTGTGGACCTAAGAATCAGTGAGTGGGTATGTAGTTATTGGTGTTGGAGTGTCTATGGTTTTGAGAATGGCAGTCTGTAATTTAGAGTGGGTGTATCAAAGGTTATATTAGGGTGTGAGAAGATGCATGAAATTATCACATGGATGATGTCATCAGTGATGTCTTCAGTGATGTCATTTGAGATGTCATCAGTGAGGTCACTGACCATGTCATGAGTGATGTAATATGTGACGTCATCAGCAGTGCATTGCGGGGGCGCGAGTTATAGTTAGCTGAACTAACTATAATGGGGGAATTTCACTGGTTTTGTACGAGTGAAATGTCCAACTAACTATAACTGTCCCTAAAACCTATGGTTTTTTCAGTGAATTTCTAAGGTTTTTTAAATGCTAATTTCTAACTATACCGTGCCTGAAACCTATGGTAGTTTCAGTGAATTTCAAAGGTTTTTTTAAATGCTAATTTCTAACTATAACGTGCCTGAAACCTATGGTTTTTTCAGTGAATTTCAAAGGTTTTTTAAAAGCTAATTTCTAACTATAACGTGCCTGAAACCTATGGTTTTTTCAGTGAATTTCAAAGGTTTTTTAAATGCTAATTTCTAACTATGCCTACAAAGGTAGGACATGTGAAGAAAGAAGCAAAAGAAATGCAGAAAGAAGCAACAGAAGTCCACAAAGATGAAGAAAAGAGCAGGAAGAAGCAAGACATGTGCAGAAAGAACCAACAGAGGAGCAGAAAGAGGCCTTGTTTCAAAATCATCCTGTGCCCACAACTTTTTCAGACGGGTACTGGTGGTAACTGACTGACTAACCAGGCCTACAGCTAGTGCTATGCTAAAAGACACTTAGAATACAGTGAAAACACCTACATACACTAGGGAACACTATGCGTTGGGGTACCCCTGTGATTAGCATGACCTCCTCTGTAAGGCCCTAGTACATAATAGGGCAGGGGGATTAAAACTACCTCTTAAAACGCGCCACGGGGCGCGCTTGCACAGTGGTGAAGGGAGGGGCGGGGGCCTGAGGTGACGTGTGCAAACACGCCCTGTGGCCGTTTTAAGTTGGGAGATTAAGTCCCCTTGAATCCTGAGGGTCCCTGGGGTCCAACTAGCCCACTAGGTACCTCCAGTAAGCGCCACAGAGCTTCGTTGCAGAGAGGTGTAAAAAGGGGCGTGGCCAGGCCACCTCTCTGCAACGCAGGCCTGTGGCGCTTAGTGGAGGTACCTGGTGGCCTAGATGGCCCCCAGGGGCCCTCAGGATTGAAGGGGTATTAATTCCCCAACTTAAAACGCGCCACAGGCGTGTTTCCACACGTCACCTCAGGCCCCAGCCCCTCCCTTCACCACTGTGCAAACGCGCCCCGTGGCGCGTTTTAAGTTGGGGGATAAAGTCCCCTTGAATCCTCAGGGTCCCAAGGGTCCAACTAGCCCACGAGGTACCGCCAGTAAGCGCCACAGAGCTGCGTTGCAGAGAGGTGTAAAAAGGGCGTGACCTGGACCACGTCTCTGCAACGCAGGCCTGTGGCGCTTACTGGAGATACCTGGTGGGCTAGTTGGCCCCCAGGGGCCCTCAGGATTGAAAGGGACTTAATTCCCCAACTTAAAACGCGCCACAGGGCGCGTTTGCAGCGTGTTGCTGGGAAGGGGCGTGGCCTCGGCGATGCCGGTCTTTTTTTATTTTTAAGAAGGGGAGCTGTGTGGCCCCCCTTCCTTTTCTATTTTATGGGCCCTGGGGTCCCCATCCCCCAGGGCCTGACCCCTATTTTTTTTATTTTTTTTAAAAATGGAAGGGGGCTGCGTGGCCCCCCTCCAGAGGCCATATTCGGCCCCGGGGACCCCATCCCCCAGGCCATGGCCCGTGTTTTTTTTTATTATTTATTTGGAGGGGGGCTGCGTGGCCCCCCTCCTCAGGCCATTTATGGCCCCGGAGACCCCATCCCCCGGGGCCGGCCTTTGCGTGTTTTAAAAAATATATATATATTTTATTATGGGGGAGGGGGGCCGCGTGGCCCCCCTCCGTGGCCACTTCTGGCCCCGGGGACCCCATCTCCCGGGGCCTGGCCTCTCGTTGGGGACCGTGGGGGGAGCCCCAATGTCCCCACGGTCCCGCCGGCTCCCCGCGTCCTGCGGGAGCCGGCATTGCTTTTCCACATGGGGAGCTGCTAACATGCAGCTCCCCGTGTGGAAAAGCAATCTGCTTTAGATTTTGGAATAGAGAGCAGGTTTCCTGGTCTCTCTTCCAAAATCCAAAGCAAGTTTGCTTTGGCAGGACGGGAGCCGCGAGGCTCTTGTCCTGCCATAGCAAACAGCAGTGTCCCGGGGGTGGGCATCCCGGGACACTGCATGAGCCGGCCCTGGGGGTTGGCGGTCCCCAGGGCCATCACAGGCTCCAGGAGGGGGCCGCGCGCCCCCTCCCAACCAATCCACAGCCCCGGGGAGGTGGTGGTCCCCGGGGCTCCGTAACGGACCCCCAAATTTGCATTATAGTGCCCCGGGGAGGTGGCTCGAGCCCCCCCCAACCAGGTATATTTTATTTTAAAAAAAGAAGCCCCGGGGGGTGGCGGTCCCCGGGGCTGCGGGGGGGCAGTGTGCCCCGCAAATAATGAATGAAAGCCCCGGGGGTGGCGGTCCCCGGGGCTTGGGTGGGGGCCTTGGAGGCCCCCCAAACATAAAAAAAAGCCCCGGGGGGTGGCAGTCCCCGGGGGGGCTTGTGCCCCCCGCAAATATTTTATCAAAGCCCCAGGGGGTGGCGGTCCCCGGGCTGCGGGGTCCCCTGGGCCCCCGCAATTTTATTTTCTGCATGCCCCCGGGACGTGGCCCACCCGGGGCGATTAAACGAGCGCGGAGCCCACGCTTCGTTTTATTTTTCGGCCGAAATTCGCGCTGGGTGCGCGAATCTCGCCGATTTTTTTTTTTTTAATGCTTTTTTTGGCCCTGGGGGTCCTTGTGAGACCCCCTGAGCAGGCCTAGGGGTCAGGGTGTTTCTACCCTGCCCCCTTTTCTTGTTTTGCACGTTTCTTTTTCTCTTTTCTTGTGCCTCGGTTCTACCGAGGCACAAGATGGCTGCCAACACTTCCTGGTTTGAAGTGTTGACAGCCAATTATAATGCAGCTCATGATCGGCAGGGTGCGCGGATCCACCGCGGCCATAGATATCAAAACTTTTATTTTTTGATTTTCTCAGCAACTACTGAACGGATTTACACCATTTAAAAAAAAGGTCTCTTTCTGAACAAAGGGCTACCTTTTTGCCAAATTTGGTGTAATTCCGTTCAGCAGTTCGGGCTGTAACCGTGTCTAAAGTTTCCTATGGGAAATTGATTTTTTGACCTTTATTTTTTGATTTTCTCTGCAACTACTGAACGGATTTACACCATTTAAAAAAAAGGGCGCTTTCTGAACCAAGCACTACCTTTTGCCAAATTTGGTGTAATTCCGTTCAGCAGTTCGGGCTGTAGCCGTGGCTAAAGTTTCCTATGGGAATTAACATGGAGAAAACACGTTTTGGGACCCCCCTTTTTTCTCGGCCCTCGCTTGCCGAATCACCCCGAAACTTTCAAGACCGGAGCTGACCGGAGCGCCCCACTAATTTTGAAAAGTTCACGATGATTCGTCATCCGGCGCCAAAGTTATTGCGAAAACAAAAAACGCTTTTCCTATGGAAACTAGGTCCTAACTATAACTATCTACTAGCTGACCACCAGTAGATAATATATATATATATATATATATATATATATATATATATATATATATATCTATATATACACACATATATATATATATAAATTCACACAGGGAAAATAGAGTTTAGCCCGGCGCTGTTTCTCAGATCCCCGTTTCCCTTACAGGGATAGCCCATATGGTTCACTTTAGTTCATGTACTGAGAAGGACACACATAGAACTGGAGCAATCCATATAAAGTCTTTTATTTCAAAGTTTCTTCATTTCAAACATTACTCAAAGTTATCCATTTTAGAACATGACATGCACAGCCAAGCCAACACGTGTTTCGCAAGTTTCTCGCTTCTTCAGGGCTTCATATTTTCTTGTAACACCATTCTAATCCTCAGTAATGACATCTGTTGTCTAATTCAGGCTGTAGCCATCGTCTCACGAGACGAAATAGACGATGGCTACAGCTTGAATCAGACAACAGATGTCAATACAGAGGATAAGAACGGTGTTACAAGAAAATATGGAAGGTGAAAAATGTCACTGACCATGTCATCAGGGATGTAATATGTGAGGTCATAAGCAGTGCATTGCGGGGCGCGAGTTATAGTTAGCTAAGCTAACTATAACTGCTGAATTTCTCTGGTTTTGTACAAATGAAATTTCAGCCTAACTATAATGTCCCTGTAACCTTTGGTTTTTTCAGTGAATTTCTAAGGTTTTTTAAATTCTATTTTCTAACTATAATGGCCCTGTAACCTTTGATTATATTAGTGAATTTCTAATGTTTTTTAAATGCTAATTCCTAACTATAAAGTCCCTGTAAGCTTTGTTTTCTTTAGTGAATCTCTAAGGTTTTTAAAATTTCTATTTCTTAATTGTAACGTCCATTTTTTTAAGTGAAAAACTTTACAAAAACATTTCTCTACCTATATAATTTGAAATATGCTGTACGTCATAATTTAAATTATGACGTACAGCATATTTCAAATTATATAGGTAGAAAAATGTTTTTGTAAAGTTTTTGGCTCTTTTCCCCTGCTTCTCTACCTACATCTATCTCAGGGGGTCCCCTTATTTAGTGGTTCATTTTTTTAAGTGAACCTCAAAGGATATTGCATATTATATTTATATTATATACCACTCATTTTTTTGATTTGGTGTATGTTTATCAGAAAGTACCTTTATAACTGGTGTTAGTTTTAACAATTTTGTGAGTCGGCACAACATTGTCGCATTTACTGTGGAGAATCTGTCATCAGTAAATGTATTTCACATACTGAAAAATACACTCAAAGAAATTTTTTAAATAAAGTTTAAGTTTAAATATTTAGTAAGATATTGTTTTAACTTTTCTTTCTGTTATCAATTTAGGACAAAACCACCTTTACAAAAAAAAATTATATTCGCGACTACCGACGTCATCGTGGTGACGTCGGTAGTTGCGAAGAGCAGGTGGTTTGTACAAAGTGTAAAACATATATAGACATTCTACAGTAGATTTAAAAGTAGAGCTTTATTAGTGTACTTTTCAAACTCATTTTTGTAGTGAGTTTCCAGAAAAAATCGTCCTCAAACACTATTTTCGCAAAGACAGCGGAAGTCGCAATGAGGTCGTTAACCGCTATGCTCGCACCTTTTCCATTAAGTCTAAAACACATATTCATACATATTACAGTATTTTACATACTAAGGGTTTCTTACAGTATTCTCTAAAGTCGCGAATATTAAAAAATAATAAGATTAAAAAAATAATTTTTGGACGCGTAACTTTTGTCACTAACAACCCCAGTTCTCAAACATGGGGTCAGAGTACCTCTATTCTGACCCCTTATGTTAGCTTTTTCAGACATTTTCATCCCGGGAACCGTTCCCAACCAATAAAATGGCGGCCGCAACTTTCTGTTCAGGTTCCGTCAAGCCAATCAGAACATTCCTGTTGGCGCGTGCATTTGCGATCCATCGCGAAACCTCAGCTAAATATCCGCGACCAGAGATATCATTATAATTTTCGGATTAAATTGCTCAAAAACTACTGAACAGATTTACACCAAATAGGCAAAAGGCACTTCCTTAAACCAACATCTACCTCCCTGCCAAATTTGGGTGTCAGTCCGTTCAGCGGCTCGGGCTCTAGGTGTGGCTAAAGGTTCCTATGGGAATTAACATTACAAACGCACCCTTATTTCGCGCCCCAAATTCTCGGTCCTCATTGTACAACAGACTTTCCATGACAACCAGAACCTACTTTGACACTTTTTTTGCGAAAATTTCATAAAGGTTGGTCAGACGACGCCAGAGTTATAGTCAAGCCAAAAAATGCTTTACTTATGGAAACTAGGTCCTAACTATAACTACCTACTGGCGACCGCCAGTAGGTAGGTAGGTAGGTAGATATTTTACACACACACAGGCTCCCTTGAAATTCACTCTTCTATATGACATACTGCGCAATATGGAGGTATTGTAGAATCCAAGCTCGGGGGGATCTTGGAGCTGGTTTCCTGACAACAAGCAGAATGCAATTTTATTTTCCACAAGAATGTCTCAACTTGAATACATGGGGAAGCAGGTCAAAATCGCAAATATACAATCAGTTTTTGGCACTTTTAAAGAAATTAGTTTCCTGTAAATCCAGTTCTTCAGAATTGGTATTTTTCAGAGCTTCATATGCTTGAATTATTTCCTTTCAGGCTGGGATTCTCTGTCATGCAATCAGCAGTGTTTATTAGCACACCCACCTTATTTGAAACAACCTGAACGTCTAACAATGAAGTGGAAGTGCCAGACTACTTACTCCCCTAGAGGTCACCACAGATCAGACTTCAAAGCGTCAGGGTGAAGAATAGTCAGAATATTCAATGGGTCTCTAACCAGGGAAGGAGGCAGGGTCAGATGTGAATCTATGAAAGATGAAGCAAACACAAGATGCCAACACTGGAGAAATGGAGTAACAGGTAAGTAACTAATTTATTTTTTAACACTGGATTCACATTGCTTGTACAGTATGATAAAACATTTAATAAGCGTGAAGCAGGATCTCTTTTAATGACACAGGTTACGCCATAATGCTTGACCCACTGGGACATCTACCACTGCATTCAGATCATTGTGTGATCAGCATTGTGAACGTAAGCCTGCTCCTCTATGTTGCTGATCGTCATATCCCATGTCGTGGCACACCAGCGTAAAGTACAGTTGTCAAAGACATAGTAGTGGAGTGCACCGTCATCCCCTCTTAAGAGGTACAGAAAGTGACAGAAAGTGATGCAGGCTGAGAGCTAGTAAGCAATGCCTTCTTTTATCACTGTTTGTCTTCTGCCTGGGCACCAACAGAAACAAAGCGCTGTGGTTTTACTAGACATTGCCAAGTAAAATCCAAGTCAAGGGGAGTGTGGAAAAAGTCCTACTTAAGAGTGAGTTTACTCTGTTCTCAAGCGTGGCACCGTTTTCAATGGCCTCAACTTAGTATCACATATACAGATCATCCAATAAAACAGGTGCAACATCTTCAACAGACACAGAGTATTGAGCCTCGTTAATGGAACCTGGTCTGCAAATTTTTCCAGTGCCAATGACAACTCTACTTTCAACAGAGGACTTGCCAAACCCATCAACTAATTTTCAGTTCAGCCCTGATAATAATGCTGCCCCATATTGGCTGATTAGAGACCTCAAAATCCTTTGCTTTTGTCTTTTTTTAAAACAGACACACAAAAACTCTTTCCCTATACTTCTACTCGTTCTGGCTCAACACAATCAAGCACAACTAAGAAAACAATGACCCTCCGTCTCAGATCACTTCTGAAAAAAAAATCTCCTTTCACTTTAATAGAAGTGTCCTTTCACTTTAATACAAGTCAACAGACCACATGGGCACCTCCACGTTTGTACTTGATATCATCAAGAAGACAAAAGAGAATTAATACAGCTTTAACAGTGTTCTACACATTCATGCTGAGCCACGACTAATGTAGATTCTATTGCCAGATTTCGATTAGAAGCTGAACCATGCCAGTCTCTTTCCTGCAGATTTCTTGGAGCCTTGACAGCATGGACCCCTTCCCTTCATGTAGTGTTGATTGTAGCTGGATTGCGTATATGGGTTGTACTGTCAAATGTGTCCCTGTATTGATTAGAGGCGCCTCTCTAGGTCTGGAAGTGTCTTGATCCTCGAGAGGAAGAAGGACATCTTTATTGCAACCGCCTATACAACACACTGTGTCCATGACCGTATTGATGGATTAGTGCATGTCAGATTGCCACGTGCCATCCACATGTTTTTCCAAAAAAGAGAATCTGTCCATCAAAGGGCATGTCTAGTAATGTTGCTTGGACCTTCAGAGAAAAAGAGGTAGACCACAGCCAACCATCCTTCTTTAACACCGCTGCTCCTTCCAGCTGGAGAAGCTAAATTTAGACAAGTCCTTTGCAGCATCGATAATGGCCTCCAAGGAGCTAACAACCTGCCTGGCTATGGATTTAGTTAGCCTTTTCTTGCTTCTCAAAACAGTCCCAGAAGGGTTGAGTTGTCGTTCCTCATCCGGTGATTACCACACCTAAGACGGACCAATGTGTCTGCTGCTTTAATAGTAGTAGGAGCTAACGGTTCTTTGAATGCCCCTGTGCCAGTCAGGGACGCTGGTGCAGTATCTGGTGCCCTGTATTTTTGCTCTATTCGTGGTACGACTGCTTGCACTGTAGCAGGATCTGTCATAAGTTTTAGTTGGTCCTTCCAAATAAATGGGGATAGATAGGGGACCTTCCACGGCTGCTCTTTAAAGTTGCATATGAAGCATTGCTGCTTTGCACAGATCATCGGCAAATCACACCTTCTGGCTTCCCTTTCCAATATGTCATGGAAGTGGGCAATGTATTGGTGGGGTGATTAGTCTTGCTGTGGATGTGCCTGCTTGTCTTTTTTTGGTAGTATGAAAACTCTCCATTCCTCCTCATCTTGGTGGTCACCTTAACCATTGTATCATATTAAGGGACCTTACCTTCTTCCTCAACATCTATATCTTGATCACTGTCTAGTGGCTCATCTTTGCTCAGGTCTAGGCGCTGGAGGATCCAGCTGAAGCACAGACGTATCCTGCTGTGGCGGTGGAATTAGAAACGGTGAAGGTGGAGGTTGTGTCAGTTGGTGTTGCTGCAGGGGGCCTGGTAGCAGCCTCTAAAGTAGGCATTGAGCAGTGGCCAGTTTTTGAAACTTCTCCATCCTTGGTTGCAAGGAGTGTAAGAAGATAACTGGCACATGCATTGAGGACAACTCCCATTGGTGTCATTGAGGAAGACCCCCACTGGTGGCATCTGTACTCTTGTACACATCTCTGGTAGAGGATCCCATGGAGTATAGTTTTCGTTTTTCTACAGTCATAAAAACACTGCTTAGTGTCTCAACAGTGCGGTGACCTCCGATACGTATAGTTTTCATATTCTGATACATTGGACATCGAGATTTGTTGCACTGTAAGCGGTTTTGCAAGCTTCTTCTTGGTCAAGACTAAACTAAGGAAGTGGACAGGAAGACATGTGGAGGCATTTAATAGCGAGTGCGCATATGTTGAAGATGCAGTAGGTAACACAAGCTGTTCTGTCATCAACAGGATTAATTACACAATGGTAGCAGTTTATACAGGCAGAGCTGCCTTCAAAGTGGTGGTTGTCAAGGTCATTATCTTCATCTTCGACGGGATCCTGACTAGTGGAGTCTTCATCAATGAGATCTCACTCATCAGTAATGTGATCATCGGCGATGCTGTTGATGGAGTGCTCAAGGTCTTCGGTAGTGATGCAATGGCCAACGAATAGACCAGAAATTCAGTCAACCACAGCAGCTTCTTTGCAGTCGACACAGGCTTCCCAAAGAAGGTTTTAATGGGGCAGCTGACTTGGTCTTTCAAAGTTTTCAGCACTATTTTGGACACAGGTTTGACCAGGGCCCTTACTGATGTCTTTTCCTAAGAGGTTTAGTTTTCTGACTCACAGAGGCTTCCTTGGAGAACTCTAATTTCCAGAGCTCAATGTGCACTCGTTTTTGTGCCACCACTGTGGAAGTGCTATGCGGAGCTCGTCCCATTGAATCATCCCCTGATGAAGGGGCATCTCCTATAGAATGGAAAATCCTTTTCAAGCTGGCTTTCCCTGTCCTTCCAAGGTTTTGGGTGGAAAATTCTTGCAGATGTTGTATCTGGATGGCTTGAGTAAAGATTATAAACAACAGATATACTGTGAGTGTGGGTCATCAATGTAGATCATTCTTTGTCCGAAGTCTGAGCAAGACTTAAAGAGAGATCTCTTCATCATTTCAACCACACTAGCATTTAGAGGTGGCTTCCTTGGGCCAGAGATTCTGAAGACAAATACCCATAGAAACAAATCAGGATTTGTAGTCACTGAAACTGGAATTGCCAATGAGCCAGGGAAGACCAGTTAGATGTTCAAAATCCAGACTCTGAAGTAGGAAACAGCAGAGCTCTTCAGGGGACCCACTCCCTCACATACGACATATGGTGGAAGTGTGAGCCCTGGTGGCCTCTAGGGGAGTAGAAAACTCAGTACTTTCACTTCTTTGGCTGAAGTTTGGGTTGTTTCAAATGAGGTGGAGGTGCTAGTAAACAATCACTGCTGTTTGGCATACATCCATTTTAACACTGTTTATTGTTTTCTAGTGTATTCAGGCATTGGGTCAAGACCCACTTATTAATGAATAATATTATATACGTTACATGGACAATTTACCATGGCCACGTTATAGGCTCAATTGTATCAACCACGTAAAGCATATTTACAGTACATGTGAAGCTTTTTACAGGTCATAAGCGATTAACTGGAATAATGCTTGGCAAAGAGTTAAGATATGAAAGCTGCTGAGGTGGCAGGGTAGTCTTCCTGACAACAATTCCTCAAATTAAATAGCATAAACAAAGATGCCCCTTAATTACAGCTCAAAACGTAGTGCTTAGACATTTCTCTGACGATGGGAATAACAATTACCTTCGGTAGTTTCTAAAATAAAATTCTCTTCACAGAGAAGTTTTTTTTTAAATGTATGTAATATTAGCATCGTTCATCACAATGTTACAAGTAAGAGTAACATAAGGAAAAGTCCAGAAAGGACATTATTTCACCCACTTGCACACCAACATATAACACTTTAAAGAACACCACCTTTGTGGTATCCTCTGTTCAGCCCCTTTGCAGTCCTTCATATCATTTTCTCTGCTCTTGTATATTGGTTAAGAGTACATCTTTTTCCCAGTTCCCATCCCTACTAAAGTATGAGGTGCTTCTCCAGGTGCCAGTTCCACAACACCGTGTTCTTTAGAAATGTGGATAAGTGAAAGGAGCTGAATGGCGTAGCAGGGTGGAGTGGTAAAGAAAGAGGATGAACAAGAAGGATAGGACAGAAAGGGGCAAAAGAGGGGAGACATGAGACAGGGTATTATTAGGGAATGTCAACAAGGATGTTGTGATAGCACGTTAATGGTCTGGGTATGGATCAGTCATGGTCAGTATGGATCAAAGTGTCACAGTAAAACTCTGGGTAATGCAAATTCCCATAAGTTTTCACAATGCCAGCTTCTATTCTCTACATTGGTAAAGGAGTCAGTCATGGCACCTTGTAGGATATCTACGACCTATAGTACATTCAATTTGAAGGTGCAATCAAAAATAAAATATCATAATCTGATGTTGGTTTGTTCTTCAACTTTTTTATTCTTTATTTTTCTTTTGCAACAGACAGCCAACGCTGCTTCGTCCCACTTCACAGTGTGTGGAACTTCATCAGGGCTGTAACATATAACATAAATATATACACTTTAAGACACAGACAAAAATAATAATATAATTTATATATAACAAGACAAAAAAAGAGGATTATAAATATAAAATGGACATACCTCTTAAAATTAAAAAGACAGCACAAATCATAAGGACCTATCAATCAATCAATCACGGTATTTATAGAGCGCGCTACTCACCCGGGAGGGTCTCAAGGCGCTGGGGGAGGGGGTAAGTTACTGCTCGAACAGCCAGGTCTTGAGCTGCTTCCTGAAGGAGAGATGGTCCTGGGTTCGCCGAAGGTGAGTGGGGAGGGAGTTCCAGGTCTTGGCTGCCAGGTAGGAGAAGGATCTTCTCCGGCGGTGGTTCTGCGGATGCGTGGTACGGTGGCGAGGGCGTGGCTGGTTGATCGTAGCTGGCGTGGTGGGCGTGTAGAAGGTCACGCGGTCGTTGAGGTACTTTGGGCCCAGGTCGTGGAGGGCCTTGTGTGCGTGGGTGAGGAGTCTGAACGTGATTCTCTTGCTGACGGGGAGCCAGTGCAGGTCTTTCAGGTGTCCGGTGATGTGGCTGTGTCGGGGATGTCCAGGATGAGTCGTGCGGAGGCGTTCTGGATGCGCTGGAGTCTTTTTGAAGTTTGGCTGTGGTTCCGGCGTAGAGGGTGTTCCCATAGTCCAGTCGGCTGGTGACGAGTGCCTGGGTGACGGTCTTCCTGGTTTCAGTGGGGATCCATCTGAAGATCTTGCGGAGCATGCGCAGGGTGTTGAAGCATGAAGATGAGACGGCGTTGACTTGTCTGGTCATCGACAGGGAGGAGTCCAGGATGAAGCCCAGGTTGCGTGCGTGGTCCGTTGGCTTGGGTGCGGTGCCCAGGGCCGGGGGCCACCAGGAGTCGTCCCAGGCGGAGGGTGATGAGCCCAGGATGAGGACTTCCGTCTTGTCTGAGTTCAGTTTAAGGCGGCTGTTCCTCATCCAGTCGGCGACATCTCTCATCCCGTCGTGTAGGTTGGCTCTGGCGGTGGTGGGGTCGTTGGTGAGGGAGAGGATCAGCTGGGTGTCGCCGGCGTAGGAGATGATGTTGAGGTTGTGTTGGCGTGCGATGGCTGCGAGGGGGCTCATGTAGACGTTGAAGAGGGTTGGGCTGAGTGAAGATCCTTGTGGAACGCCGCAGATGACTTCGGTGGCTTCGGAACTGAACGGGGGAGGCGGACTCTCTGGGTTCTACCGGCGAGGAACGAGATGATCCATTCCAGTGCTTTCTCTCGGATTCCGATGTTGCTGAGGCGCTTCACTAGGGTGCGGTGGCAGACGGTGTCGAACGCCGCGGAGAGGTCCAAGAGGATGAGGGCAGCTGTTTCCCCGTTGTCGGTTAGGGTTCTGATGTCGCCGGTGGCTGCGATAAGGGCGGTCTCGGTGCTGTGGTTGGCCCGAAACCCGGACTGCGAGGGGTCGAGGGATCCATTCGTCTCGAGGAAGGCGGCAAGCTGTCTGTTGGCGGTCTTCTCGATGACTTTGGCCGGAAACGGAAGGAGCGAGATGGGACGGTAGTTCTTGAGGTCGGTGGGGTCCGCCGTTGGTTTCTTCAGGAGGGCGGTAAGCTCGGGCGTGCTTCCAGCTCTCCGGGAAGGTGGCGGTGTGGAAGGAGGAGTTGATGATGTCCCGGAGATGGGGTGCGATGGTGGCGTCGGCTTTGTTGAAGACGTGGTGTGGGCAGGGGTCGGTTGGTGATCCGGAGTGGATGGAGTTCATCGTGCGGGTGGTGTCTTCGGTGCTGATCGGGGTCCAGTTGCAGAGGGTGGTGGTGGCGGGCGTTGGTTCGGGCGGTAGGGTGCGTGGTTTGTGCGTCGAAGCTGTTATGTATGTCGGTGATCTTGCGGTGGAAGAACGCGGAGAGTGAGTTGCAGAGGTCTTGCGAGGGGGTGATGTCGTTGTTTCCGGCGCTGGGGTTGGAGAACTCTTTGACGATGCTGAAAAGTTCCTTGCTGTCATGGGCGTTGTTGTCCAGTCGTTCTTTGAGTGCCGACTTCTTGGTGGCACGGATCAGCTGGTGGTGTTTGCGGGTGGCGTGTTTGAGGGCGGTCCTGTTGTCTGTGGTCTGGTCGAGTCGCCAGGTTCTCTCGAGAGTGCGGCAGTTCTTCTTGGATTCCTTGAGTTCGTTGGTGAACCAAGGGGTTTTCTTGCTTCCGGGTCTGCTGGGAGGGTTTTTTAGTGGTGCGAGGTCGCCGGCGCAGGCGGTCAGCCACTTGGCGAGGTTGCTGGCTGCTTCGTTTGGGTCCGTTGTGTTGGTGGGTGTGTTCTGGCTGAGGGAGGCGGTGAGCTGCTCGGCGGTGATCTTGCTCCAGCTCCGGCGGGGAACCTGTTGCGGGTGGTGGTGGGTCGCAGTCTTTCTGAAGCTGAAGTGGACGCAGCTGTGGTCGGTCCAGTGGAGTCCGGTGGCGTGGCTGAAGGAGATGTGCTTGCTGGACGAGAAGACGGCGGTCAAGCGTGTGGCCGGCGTAGTGGGTGGGCGTGTTCACCAGTTGCTTGAGTCCGAGGTTGGCGAGGTTGTCCAGCAGGGCGGTGGTGTTTCTGTCGTTGCTGTTCTCCAGGTGGAAGTTGAGGTCCCCTAGGAGGATGTAGTCGGCGGAGGGCATGGCGTGCGGGCTGATGAAGTTCTGCGATGTCTTCGCTGAATAGTGTGCGTGGTCCCGGGGTCTGTAGATGAGGGTGCCTCGGAGGGTGGTCTTGGGGTCAGTGTGTATCTGGAAGTGTAGGTGTTCGGCGGCGGTGAAGGTCTCGTCGGAGTTAGTCGAGATGCGGATGGTGCTCTTGTGTACGATGGCGATGCCTCCTCCCGTCTGGTTGACGCGGTCCCTCCGGGTGATCTTGTATCCGTCCGGGGATGGCTATGGCGATGTCGGGCGCTGAGGAGGCGTTCATCCAGGTTTCGGTGAGGAAGGCGACGTCCGGTGCTGTTGCGTCGAGCAGGTCCCAGAGTTCCACGGCGTGCCTGTGGACGGAGCGGGTGTTCAGCAGGATGCATTTCAGGTGGCTGCTGCTGGTGCTCGACTTGGCGGAGGTGGTGCACGTCCGGGGGCAGGTGAATCGGCAGGTTTGGCAGGTGAAGGGTCCGTGGGTGCGTCTCGGTGAGGCTCGGTAGCAGGCAGGGTTCCGGCCGGCATTGAGTGCGGTGAGTGTGGCGGCGCCGTAGGTCCGTCGGGTGGTGATGCATCGGTGGGATCCAGGGGTTCTGGCGCTGGGCGCGGTCCAGTCGCGGACGGGCGCAGACGGGCTAGCTTTAGGCGCGCCTTCGGCGCGCTAGCGGCGGCGCGCGCAGCGGCCGCCATTTATGGGGAGGTGGGAGGGAGGAGCAGCTGGGAGGCAGGGGCAGCGAATGGGCAGTCAGGGGGCGGGGCCGCAGGGATGCAGCGGCGGGAATGGCGAGAGGTAGCGGGGGCACAGAAAGGAAAAAGGGGAGACAAAATCACGGGCACAACGACAATGGGGCAGCGAGGGGCACAGAAGGAAAAAGGGGAGACAAAATCACGGGCACAACGACAATGGGGCAGCGAGGGGCACAGAAGGAAAAAGGGGAGACAAAATCACGGGCACAACGACAGTGGGGCAGCGAGGGGCACAGAAGGAAAAAGGGGAGGCAAAATCACGGGCACAATGACAATGGGGCAGCGAGGGGCACAGAAGGAAAAAGGGGAGACAAAATCACGGGCACAACGACAATGGGGCAGTGAGGGGCACAGAAGGAAAAAAGGGGAGACAAAATCACGGGCACAACGACAGTGGGGCAGCGAGGGGCACAGAAGGAAAAAGGGGAGGCAAAATCACGGGCACAACGACAATGGGGCAGCGAGGGGCACAGAAGGAAAAAGGGAGGCAAAATCACGGGCACAACGACAATGGGGCAGCGAGGGGCACAGAAGGAAAAAGGGGAGACAAAATCACGGGCACAACGACAATGGGGCAGTGAGGGGCACAGAAGGAAAAAGGGGAGACAAAATCACGGGCACAACGACAATGGGGCAGCGAGGGGCACAGAAGGAAAAAAGGGGAGACAAAATCACGGGCACAACGACAGTGGGGCAGCGAGGGGCACAGAAGGAAAAAGGGGAGGCAAAATCACGGGCACAACGACAATGGGGCAGCGAGGGGCACAGAAGGAAAAAGGGGAGACAAAATCACGGGCACAACGACAGTGGGGCAGCGAGGGGCACAGAAGGAAAAAGGGGAGGCAAAATCACAAGCGGAGGGCGATCTTACCTGCAGGAGCAGCGGGCAGACAACACAGGCGGAGCTGTGTGGTGGGGAGCGACCTACCTGGCAAGGTCAAGGGTCGCTCTCCTCAGCGCAGCGGCCGCCATTTATGGGGAGGTGGGAGGGAGGAGCAGCTGGGAGGCGGGAGGCAGGGGCAGCGAATGGGCAGTCAGGGGCGGGGCCGCAGGATGCAGCGGCGGGAATGGCGAGAGGTAGCGGGGGCACAGAAAGGAAGAAGGGGAGACAAAATCACGGGCACAACGACAATGGGGCAGCGAGGGGCACAGAAGGAAAAAGGGGAGACAAAATCACGGGCACAACGACAATGGGGCAGCGAGGGGCACAGAAGGAAAAAGGGGAGACAAAATCACGGGCACAATGACAATGGGGCAGCGAGGGGCACAGAAGGAAAAAGGGGAGACAAAATCACGGGCACAACGACAATGGGGCAGCGAGGGGCACAGAAGGAAAAAGGGGAGACAAAATCACGGGCACAACGACAATGGGGCAGTGAGGGGCACAGAAGGAAAAAGGGGAGACAAAATCACGGGCACAACGACAGTGGGGCAGCGAGGGGCACAGAAGGAAAAGGGGAGGCAAAATCACGGGCACAACGACAATGGGGCAGCGAGGGGCACAGAAGGAAAAAGGGGAGACAAAATCACGGGCACAACGACAGTGGGGCAGCGAGGGGCACAAAAGGAAAAAAGGGGAGACAAAATCACGGGCACAACGACAGTGGGGCAGCGAGGGGCACAGAAGGAAAAAGGGGAGGCAAAATCACGGGCACAACGACAGTGGGGCAGCGAGGGGCACAGAAGGAAAAAGGGGAGACAAAATCACGGGCACAACGACAGTGGGGCAGCGAGGGGCACAGAAGGAAAAAGGGAGGCAAAATCACGGGCACAACGACAATGGGGCAGCGAGGGGCACAGAAGGAAAAAAGGGGAGACAAAATCACGGGCACAACGACAGTGGGGCAGCGAGGGGCACAGAAGGAAAAAGGGGAGGCAAAATCACGGGCACAACGACAATGGGGCAGCGAGGGGCACAGAAGGAAAAAGGGGAGACAAAATCACGGGCACAACGACAATGGGGCAGTGAGGGGCACAGAAGGAAAAAGGGGAGACAAAATCACAGGGCACAACGACAATGGGGCAGCGAGGGGCACAGAAGGAAAAAGGGGAGACAAAATCACGGGCACGACAGTGGGGCAGCGAGGGGCACAGAAGGAAAAAGGGGAGGCAAAATCACGGGCACAACGACAATGGGGCAGCGAGGGGCACAGAAGGAAAAAGGGGAGACAAAATCACGGGCACAACGACAGTGGGGCAGCGAGGGGCACAGAAGGAAAAAGGGGAGACAAAATCACAAGCGGAGGGCGATCTTACCTGCAGGAGCAGCGGGCAGACAACACAGGCGGAGCTGTGTGGTGGGGGAGCGACCTACCTGGCAAGGTCAAGGGTCGCTCCCCCTATAAAATTATTCTTAAATCAGATCAACAAACTAAATTATTAGCTCTAATACCAAATACGTGAGAAGATGCTCGAATTTGTGAAAAAGAATATTTTAAAAAATATTTATCTAAAAAGGAGAAAAGAAAAAAGAGTGCAGAATTTGAACAAGTAGTAAGAAGGCTTGAAGGTCAAGTAGAATCCCGAATGAAAAAGAGAATGAAAATTGAGAAAGTAAGCAAAAAAAGGGGCTCTCAGAGTACCGCCTCACCTTAGATGAGATAAAATCAAAAGCGTAGATTGATGGATGACCATAAGGAATCCCAGGATTAGTGGGTTTTCCCAATATAGGACCGGCCACCTAGAATAACAGTTTGATATTTTAAACAATTGTAGTCTAAAGGCTTATATCTATGCATGAAAAAATAAAATAAAATAAAGCAAGTGTTTTCTATATCAACACCTAGCTTGACCCCAAAAAGACTCAGCCCTTAGAGTTAAAGTCACCGGTCCATAACACAAAGTCTATACATGTTGAAGATCCTAACTGCTAATCACAGCCTATTCAGAACCAATGTCTAATGTCTAGTTACTAGACATTTGTTGTCACTAAAACCTGAATATAATTTGAGGCGTTGCATTTTTTCGTCACGCTACTTAAGTAATATTACAGTAAATGAGGCGCAAATTTTTTTTTTGCTTCCTGCATAAAACCAGTTCGAAAAATAGTGCGCTTTAAAATACTGCCTGACAGCCATGTGTAGTAGTCTTGGATCAGCAAATACTGTACGCGCATGTTAGAGATCGTAAAACCCGGTCTTGGCTTAGTTAAAAGACAAAGCTTTATAATCGGGTGTTTGTTGCGGCTAAAGAACCCGACATCATCTAAGATGAAACACTAAGTCGCAAAAACAATAATATTGTGTAATAGTAAACGTAGACGAATCTCGTCTAATCTATACTATCTAACAAATTGGTACACTTTAAAATCCTAACTGTAATGCCAACCCGTACTTATTTACAATTCTAACAAAGATTCCGATCTTATTAGAACCCCGTAGCTATCTACCCACATACTCGGTAAGCGGACCGGTCGTCAGTTCCTTAGATTCATGTATGTAACAAAGTTTATCCCGCCCAAACTTCCTATTTAAAGGGTGCCGATCAGACGCTAAATGAACGCACCTGATTATTCAAAGCGTTAGAGCGCTAGACTCGTTATTTTTTGATGGCTTTTCGTGGTGGCCATTTTGGATGTTTGGAAATGGTGAAATAAAGCCATACTTAGAAATATGGACGGTGAGACAGTAAAATAATGAAACGATGAATTGGGGGCCATGTCGTAATAAAAATCTAATGCAAAATAGTTTTTGGTGGTCATACGATGTATTCCGTACATTCCGATTAGGTTTGCCGTTTGTAATAGTCAAGAGGGGCCATCTTAGAAAATTAGGGATGAGGTGGTAACTTGGTGGCCATATTTAAATGGTCGATCTGTTTATACACAGATACTGGCAATGTATTATGTGTATATGGATCTAAATACCAAGCGGCAATATGCACTTCCAACCGGATATCTATTAAATAGAGTGGCATGATCGATAACATAATTATATTGGCAAGACGGTATTTTAGATTTATTCAGAATAAAATTTTAAGTTCAAAATTAAAAGTTTGACGCCTTCGAGGAGGTCCATATTAAGAATTCGAAGATGAGGCAATAGTTTGATGGCCATATTTAAGTGGTCAGTCCGTTAGCTCTTAAAATTAAAAGATTTTTTTTGTCTAAAAAGGAGATGTCTTGTGGTTTGTTGCCTGCCTTGTTATGTTGGCCTAGGCCTAGCTGCCATGCTGCTTTTCTTTGCGCACGTTACACTGAGCCAGGGCTCCCTCGCCCTTTGCTCTTGCCAAGTTCTTTTGCGCTGTCTGCATTTTCTGTCTTTCACCTTTTCTCTTGTTCGATTTGGGCTCAGACTGCACAACATGTACAAGGTCGCATAACAATGTATTTCGGTTCTTCCTGATATGGCCAGTCTCGCGCACCCAGACATAACATTAGGCGCAAGATGCCATGAAACTTTGTGTGCCTTTAATACTGCAGTTTTTACTGGCGCTTAACACACTTGGAGGAATCCTTTCCAGGGAGAAGAACTGTGATTGTCTGCTGATGTAGTTCTGCATCTAGAGACCGAGGTATGAGGGTTCGCTAGTCAAAGCCCAGAGGTCTTCTATTTTTATAATAAACTATCTTACTGCAAGGGGAGGGTGGTAATGTTATTTATACATTTATCCACTGAGTTATGAGATGCTTTCCCCGTTTGTATTCTATGGAATTGTAACCATGCTGCTTATATTATTCATATGCATTATGCTATTAGTACTGACACGTGTACTGTACATTAGAGCACGTAAGTTGGAATAAACATTTTAACCTATCCAGTGTCTCTTCCTACGCACCTTGTGGACAAGTACGAGTGAGTGATGAAAGAGTGTTCTTGCTTCTGCGAGTCCTGAGATAAAGATACCGTGTTCTGGGTTGTCCAATCATTGGTACTTGGGTGCTAATGGGACGCTAAGCTAGTTGGGTTGGGGTTTTTGGGTGCTACGGTATATGGTAGGCAAACCACTGTATTCCGGGGTCCCATTATCCTGTGCATAGCTCTGTGTATGTGCAGAAACCTTATGACATGGCGCGACCACCGTGGGGCTGCTTATCTGCGAGACGCTTGAGTAGTACTTGTGCTTGTCCACAAAACCTCACGTACGCTTCCGGAGGCGTAAGTGACGGTGATACCTCCTATATTGAACGCTTTATAGGTTCTTTCAAGCTTGAAGTTATTAAAAAGGTTACATAAATAACCCATTTTGTGCTCCCTGTTAGGTTGTCGAATACAATTGTTTAGTTATGGCTGGTGTGGCGATAGCTGCACATAGCCGAGGACCACTCCGAGAACACCTAGGTGTATACGGAGTGCCCGATGCTGGGGTCGAGTTGGTCTTTGTGGTTCAAGCCGATCCGGCTTATCACTTTGAAGTGTTTTACACTTGGATCACTTTTGAGGCGGTGGATGCAGGTGATAAACTGTTTCATGAATATAAACCCACCGCTATTCCTGCTGCCTATCGACCCTATACCAATCTTGAAGTGCCTCTCACGGCTTGGCAGCACCGTGTTTGGTTTAATGGCGCCCTCCCACAACCAACTACCGCAGTTCGTTTAGGCCCCTTATCAATTCAGGGGCCACTTGGCCTGTATTGGCCGGGTATACCCCGCATCCAAATTATCTGGCGTTACCGATTGCGGAACTGCGCACTATGCATACCGAACTGGTGCGAGTGCATCGAGCCTTAGTGACATACGTTACAGGTAGCCTACATGGAGCTGCCCCTGTAGTCGCTGGCCAACCAGCTGTTGCAGCTGGAGTGACCATAAGTCCTGTCATGGTAAATTCTGTGATGGGCAAACGTCCACAAAGTAAGGACGATTATCCTTACTGGCTTGCCGAAAAGTTCGATCAGATAGAAGCGGTGTTTCCACATACGTCCCCAGTGGATAAACACCGCATCCTTACGATAAGTTTGCCAAAAGACTTAATCCCCGATTTGACATCATGTGAAAACTGGGGTAAGGTATTCGCAGCAGTTTATTCAAAATGTTTTGGTACTCCTTCCATGACGGTTCTACCCTCTGTAATTAAAAAAGTACAGGACGAACATGGCCCTGAAGCGGCTGTGGAATTAGGGATGAGACTAGTGGGAGTGTTTGATGTAGTAGCTGAACTGATCCTTGGAAATGTCAAGGGCGATGCTATGAACTTTCAAGTAGCGAATGCTTTGGCTTTGGTCCCAGAGTTGGACAGGCCCCGCGAATTACCGAAAATTATTGCCCGGGCTTATAAAACAATTGGAAGAAACAGCCTAGGCAACAAGCCTTTTGTAAAATTGCAAACTCAATCGCAAACACAAGTTACACAAACAAAAAGTACATCTGAGAAAGATGATAGACCAGTCTTCACTAAAAAGAGTTGGAGACAGAAAAAACAGGGTAAGCAACAAAAGAAGCCGGGGTCGAGAGGCGCTTCCCCAGTTTCGGTTTCTTCTGAACGTACTTATGATTTACGTGATAGGTCGAGAATTAAATCACCAGAAAGGTTTCAGAGCTCTGATACGCGTTCTCCTCGTTCTTCACAGGCCCAGACGTCGTCACAGGCTGGTGGAGGAGGACGGCAAGATAGAGGAAGGGGCCGAGAGGCTCCCCAGGAGCGAGACCAACCTCGACAACAAGTCAGAGGGAAAGCAGAAGACTTTCACCTTCCTCGACCGCAATTTCAGAAGAAAAAGTTGCCGCTGTAACAGCGAAATATGCCACAGACCGTGAGAACGAGACTCCAGAATTGGACGTGGGCAGTGACCCTCCTAGACAGCGCCGCGGAAGTTACCATAGTGCGGGAGGCGCTACGTCCTCATATGGAGGCGACAGCAACTGAAACATTCGTTACTGTAGAGACAGCTGACACGAGAGTGGCACCCCCTGACAGACTTTACAACATAGTCATCCAAATTGAAGGTGACATACCGCGTGAAATAAAAGGGATTTTTGGGAAAATCTAACCTCTTCATATGACATTTTGTTAGCAGAGGTGGATTGGCCACCCCCATTCGTTTTAGCTGCACATAAAGGAGAGGAGGTAATCCTTCCAAGCTTTTCACGGCATGTCCCAAAAGACAAAGCTGAAGCACTTGCAGCTGAGTGGGCTGTGTACCTGGCACCAGCGTTATACCGCAACCATGTGGGATGGGATGAAGAATCACCTCCTCATGCAATACCTTTGCGGTCACTACCGCAGCCACAACCCCAATATCCCATCAAACGGCAGGCAAAAGGCCCCGTCTCCGAAATTCTGCACAGTTGGAATATCAGGGGTAATCGAACCATGCGTATCACCTATGAACAATCCCCTTTTCGTGGTTTCTAAACCCGATGGATCGTACCGCTTAGTTTTGGATTACCGGCATTTAAATTCCCATTGTCGGAACTTTGCGGTACAGAATACACATAGTTCTGCGCTTGTAGACAGTCTTGTTCGTAAAAAATATAAAACGACACTTGACCTTTCAAACGGTTTCTACACGCACAACCTAGCCCCCGGAGAGTGGTCAATGGACCGCATTCACTTCCGGTGGTAAATTATTCCAGTTCCGGCGTTTACCCATGGGCTACAAAAATAGTCCGGGTATATTCGCCGCCCGTGTTGTTTCTTTGTTAAATGACATTGATCAAGACGCATGTTCGTACGTAGATGACATCTATCTGACAGACGACGAGTTATATCAGCATCTGTCCCGAGTGGACCGCATTATTCTTGAATTTGCGGAGCAGGGTTACAAATTTAACTTTGCTAAGTCACACATTGCTGAATTTACCGTTCTGTTCTTGGGCTATGAGCTCAACAACGAAGGTAAGGGCTTAGCCCCCATTTCTTGGAAAAATGTGCACATTTGTGCCCCCAAATACTCTGAAGAAACTTCAGTCTTTGCTGGGTTTCCTGAATTTCGGGCGTACTTATATTCCCCGAATATGCCCAGCGTATCAAGCCTTTGTATGCTCTGATACAACCTACTTATTCAAGGTCTTGCTGGCTGCCTGAGCATACCTCAATTCTGCAGTCCTTGCAGACAGACCTATTGGAGTCTAAATATCTTTTGACTCGTGATAACCACACAAACCTGGTGATTAGAATAATTCCGGGGCGGTGGGATTCACATACTTAACCTTTAATGAAGGTGATACAGTACCCATCGCATACAAGTCACATCTGTACACTTCCGCTGAATTGCGCTTTACATCTGTCGAAAAAGTTCTAACTGCAGTGCAAATGGCGATTCTAAAAGAACGCGCACTGGCACAGGGAAAGCGGATTCTAGTGGTAACACCCTGTCCTGCCCTAGAGGCAGTAACAAAGGCAAGTGTACCGAACTCAAAAGCAATGCATCCCCGTTGGATACAATGGGCTACATCCTTGACGTCATCAGACGTCACCTTTGTTTTTGATTCTTCTCTTCAGACTCAGGAGTTTTTGCAGTATGAATTCGTTCATCCTCCTCCTTTGTTTTTATTGCCGCTTGAGGATTACAAATGTGTGATCTACACCGATGGTTCGGCGCAACCGGCCACTGGGTCCAAGCACGCTTATTCAGCTGCATGTGCTATTGTTGCGGGTTCCTTTGTAAATGGAAAGTTCAAATCCTCTGTAGTGCATACTCGCACACTTGGAGATAGTACTGCACAATTGGCCGAGCTGCATGCATTGCTACTTGCGCTTGAGTTCGCTTCTCAGGATGAGACCACTCTTATTGTATGTGATTCTTTTACTGTGTACAATCTTACAATGACAATCTGTTTTTCTGGTCGAAAAACGACTACAAGGACGCAAAAGGGAGCACAATTAAGCATAAAATGCTTTGGGTTCGAGTGGCAGAATTGCAACAACGTCTGCCCCTCACACAGGTGGTTCACACCTTAGGCCATCAGCGGGTGGGCGCACACGCTATTGGTAACGATCTGGCAGATGAAGCTGCCCGTTCAGCAGTAGTCACGTGTTCAGTAGCAGCGGTTACCAGGTCCATGTCTAAAATTGACTCTGTTATTCTAGCAGCTATTGCTGCAACCAAGGAAGGTGATAATTACCCTACAGGTTTTCCTTCCAAGTATTCTTACAAGTTAAGTCCCGAACAGGTTCCTTATGTAACAATACCTGACGTTGGAGATCGGCTGATCCCCAACGCGGACCGCAGGAGTGCCTTGATATCAGCTGCACACGAAGGCATGGCTTCTGCTCATGCAGGTGTGTCAGCTACAGTTTCCATCTTGCAGCAGCGTTATTGGTGGCGTGGATTGTATAAAGACACCCGTGCTTTTGTGCTTTCTTGCGATGTTTGTCAACAGATTAAGCCTTCCACGGTAACACGCCCACCACAGACCCCGCTCTGCATTGCTAACAGACCCTTTGGGTGTGTTTACTTGGATCACTGCGGTCCATTCTCATCAGACACTGCCTATAAATACATCTTAGTAGCAGTGGACTCGTGCACACGGTTCCTCTGGGTCTGGCCACAACGTAGTGCTGACGCTCGAAATGTAATCAGGGATTTGCGTGTCTTTGTGGGAATTTTCGCATGCGGCACCTTCCATTCGGACCAAGGTCCAGCGTTTGCCTCTAGGGCTTACAAGGATGCAATGGCTTCGCTTGGGGTGCGGGTGAAATTTTCGTCTCCGTATAGGCCTGAGGGCAACTCTATCGTTGAACGAATGAACCGTGACTTAAAGCAATCCTTAACAGCTAGAGTTATAGGTACTGGCAGGAACTGGCTGGCCCACTTGTATACCGTTCAGCGTGCACTTAATAATCTCCCTAGAAGACCTCTGGGTGGGCGGACCCCATACGAAATGCTCTTTGGCATAAGAATGTTTGTGCCTGACCTTGAGGGTCCAGACATCGCGGCGCAATCCGCCAAGTTTGATGTAGATAACCATTCTGCTATGTTACAGGACTTACAAGAAGCCCGAGACAAACTTGCAACTACACATTTGCCTTCAGCCACAGATCCTGCGTTGCAGATTCCGGTAGCCGGCTGGCTTCCAAAGGTTGGAGAACTGGTTCGAGAGAAGGTTGAAAACAAAAAGAATTCGGCCCTCTTTTCGTGCACCGGTTCCAGTTCTGGGCTTGAAGGGAACACGTACAGTCATTTTACCACCGCTTCCTGGTCGCAAGGAGAACAGATACATCTCAGTGGAAAATGTCAAGCTACAGCGCCTGGCCGATCCTGAATAGTGTCACACCAGCGGTCTCTTGTCCTGCCATTTATCGGACATATGTTCGTGGCCCATCTACACGAACGGTCGCTGATGCTGTAATTGAGATGGTTGATTTGCCTGAAACTACAATTGATCCCCAACTCTCCACCAATATCGACGAGGACGAGTATACTTATCCTGCATCTGAATCGGTGGCACATCAACCAATAACGCCACTGAGCCCGACTCGTTATTCCTTTGATTCGGATTCCACATCTTCAAAAGTCCCATCCAAGTTCAGTGTTTTTGTATCCTGGTTTAGAGACAATTTTTGATTCCACCCTGGACATACCTCTGGTTGGTACTTTTCTTGATTTTTTTGTTCATGTCCATTGGCTTTGTCACAGTGTTTTTTCTACTAATCAATGGTCACTATTTACCTGAACGCTCTGCTGTAGACTATGTTTCTGGAACCTTGGCTCCTCATTCCTCGTCTCACATCATGAAGCGTGACCACACATTTGTGAACATTTCAGCTTTTCCAGTTGCTGATGGCATCGTATGGGATGCAGTGAACTATCAAATCCATGGTCCGACAGAAATTATTAATGTACCTAATGTCCTTCGTGTTTCAATGGGTGATGTAGTACAAAATAACATTCATTCTGATGATTGGGATGTGCATGCCGTTGAAGCATTGTTTGCCGATTTAAAATATTATGCATCTTTTAATGCTGAAGATTTATATATGAATTCTGCGAATTATGCCGACTTGTATTGTTACCAGCATTGGGGTAATCATTTTCTCCATAAGCCAAGTGCCCTGCGTAGTTCTGTTAACTACACCCAATGGGAACATTGTCCAAACCCCTTGCCAGGTAGCTCACAAACTCTTCGAAATAAGTTTACCTATTTTACTGATTTTAATCGGTCAAACCCCGCATCCTATTATTTTAAACTCAATACAACGTCAACTCAGAAAATTATGTTAACACACACCAAATTGCTTTATTCGGGTTCCTTTTTAAGTGCCCTAGCAGTGGGTGGTTATGAGTACTGGGAGGATACAGTAGATTTGAAATCTATTTGGGGCTCCAAGCCATGGCAGGTACAAGGAACCGAGGCATTGCACCGTGCTTGCCTCATCCCTACCCAAATTATGTTCCTAAATGCTTCCATCTATCAGACTACGTGTTGGGGCTTAGCTACCACTAAACAATTAAACTCGCCCTCAATTCCATCCCTGTCGAGTTTTCCCAATGATAGCTCACGTTTTAATCTGTCCCTGACGACCCTACAGGCTCTGTTACAGAATAATTCATTTAATGTTTCCGAACTGGATCAGTCACCCTGGTTGGTATGGCCTATATCATCTAATGCATGCCAAATGCGTTTTCATGACTCAGGTACTGGCTACACACAGGGAAGGCCTGATCCGAGATTTACTGCTTCCCGTACTGTCACTACATATTCTGTTGGTAAATTATGCAAACAATGGCTGCAACATTCGACCCTTGATTCTGTTAAACAGCATTTGTCCCTCCTTTCAGGCAATATTGATCTGTCCGACTGTTTTGGGACCTCGTGGTCCCCGACCTAAGAGGTTCATTTATGAAACGTATAATGAACTCTGGAAGCTATCACAAATGGAAGCTGCTTCCCGTCTTCGGGAAATAGATCAAGCAAATTTGGAAAAGGTGCTTGCTGTTGTTGACAATAGTATTAATACCCTGTCTTCTCGCATTTATACTTTAGAGAATATTGTGTCCTCTGTTGTTGATATTGTACAAGATGATGTTTCTGTGTTATATCATGGTCAGAATCAATTGCGTTCAGTTATGCAGTTTGCATGGACTTTACAAACGCTCAAGTTAGGTAAAGTTCCTTGGCATTTTTGAACACCTCTGCCTTGTTTCTACCTTTTAACTTAACTGACAAACAGCAATTTATGTCCATGAAAGATGCAACTTACACTCTATTACATATCGAAAAGATGGATCCTTTGCCGTTCTCTGTTGCAGAACTCGATTCTGCTGTGTGGCTAGTTCATGGGGTTATCGCTTTACCTTTTTCCTTGTTTGAATTTGACTCGTGCATGAAACATTATCCTGTGGGCCGTTACCAGCCCTTGGGCAGTGCTTTCCTGCATGAACTCTGGTCCTTGCCTTTCATGTATAAATGCCTTCGGGACGGCAAGGAAGTCTTTCTCACGGGGGAGTCCTGCGACTCGACTATGGGTCATTCGCTTATTTGTAAACACATTAAATTGCATGGCTCATGTAGCGTTTCCGCTCCTAATCTTGCTTGTGTGCTGAAAGGTATTCCTGCTCCTGTTATTTCTCCTACTTTCACTCTCCTTTCCAATGGTAGTTATTTACTTTTAAATAACGAAAACTGTTGTGGCCTGCAGGCTGGCATTCCTTACATTGTAACAGTTTCGCACAGGGTTGTCTGCTGCAAAATGTGCTTTTTCCTCCCCCTCATGGCAAGGTTGATATCTCTATTTGGCCTTCCATCCCTACCATGGAGGCAGATTTCAATAGACTGAGCAGAATAAAGGCACTATTATTGAACGAGGAAGTTATGCTCACGTCCGCCCGGGAGACATTCATTCTCCAGGTGGCGAGTACCCACAGTGAAATACAGGCCCTTTTGAACACTAATCTCCCCAACATTTTGGGGAGTTAATTCATCGTATTTTTAACGCATCTAACACAGAGGGTTTAGTACACTTTTTAAAGTCGTGGGGTCTGGTTTGGTGTCCTCCTTCCAAACTATTTTTGGTGTCATCCCGGCTTTTATTCATTCTATTTTTTCCAGCGTCTTTGGCGGTTTCCCGTTGATCATCGCTTTGGCGGCTGGTGTCCTGTTATTAATTTGTTTTATGCGCAATGGCTGCTCCCCGATGGGACCTGCTCAATCCAGAACGCCTCCAGCTGCTTCGTGAGCGCCTTTTGGCTGGTTTTGGTGTCTTGCCATTGGCGACACTGAGTGTGTCATATACTCTTTCTTTTCGCTTTGCGTATTTCACTTGCGTGCAACCTGTAATGACTTGCATCCGCTGTCCTTTCACCTGGACCTTGGATTATTGCCTCTCCAATTCGTCATTGTCTGTTCCGGATTTTGTTCAGTTGATGGGTCCCTTAGAGGCCCATGAGCAGGACTGTTCCGTTGCCGGCTGTATGGCGCCGTGCGGCTGCACTGGGGATTTTGGCGCAATGGGATATCTGGGCGGCTGCCCAGGATCTCCTACAACAAAGCTGTTTCGTTTATCACGCAAGTTGTCCCGCATTGCTTTTGGATGCTCCCTCTGCTGAGGAGCATTCCTGCTCTTTTGATCTCATGGATTGGATGGCATCTATGTTTTTCGACGATTCCAATGATGCCCTTTTGGAGGGTATGGCTTTTTCTGCACTTACACTTTCATGGATTGACTTGTTTTTTCGCCGTTTGGGCGCTCCCTGTGCTGCACCGGATTTTTTATTGGATCTCTGTCTTGGCCGCCGGACTGCCCAGGGAGGGTGTCTTGTGGTTTGTTGCCTGCCTTGTTATGTTGGCCTAGGCCTAGCTGCCATGCTGCTTTTCTTTGCGCACGTTACACTGAGCCAGGGCTCCCTCGCCCTTTGCTCTTGCCAAGTTCTTTTGCGCTGTCTGCATTTTCTGTCTTTCACCTTTTCTCTTGTTCGATTTGGGCTCAGACTGCACAACATGTACAAGGTCGCATAACAATGTATTTCGGTTCTTCCTGATATGGCCAGTCTCGCGCACCCAGACATAACATTAGGCGCAAGATGCCATGAAACTTTGTGTTCCTTTAATACTGCAGTTTTTACTGGCGCTTAACACACTTGGGGGAATCCTTTCCAGGGAGAAGAACTGTGATTGTCTGCTGATGTAGTTCTGCATCTAGAGACCGAGGTATGAGGGTTCGCTAGTCAAAGCCCAGAGGTCTTCTATTTTTATAATAAACTATCTTACTGCAAGGGGAGGGTGGTAATGTTATTTATACATTTATCCACTGAGTTATGAGATGCTTTCCCCGTTTGTATTCTATGGAATTGTAACCATGCTGCTTATATTATTCATATGCATTATGCTATTAGTACTGACACGTGTACTGTACATTAGAGCACGTAAGTTGGAATAAACATTTTAACCTATCCAGTGTCTCTTCCTACGCACCTTGTGGACAAGTACGAGTGAGTGACGAAAGAGTGTTCTTGCTTCTGCGAGTCCTGAGATAAAGATACCGTGTTCTGGGTTGTCCAATCATTGGTACTTGGGTGCTAATGGGACGCTAAGCTAGTTGGGTTGGGGTTTTTGGGTGCTACGGTATATGGTAGGCAAACCACTGTATTCCGGGGTCCCATTATCCTGTGCATAGCTCTGTGTATGTGCAGAAACCTTATGACAGAGAAGAATTCGAAGATGAGGCATTAGTTTGAAGGCCATATTTAAATGGTCAGTCCATTAATACGGAGATACTGACCATATGGTATTTGTATCTAAATCTGAATAATGAGCGACAATAAACGCTCACAAACAGATATATATAAAATGAAGCAGTAAATCGATAACATGTCGTTTTGTATAAAGAAACCGATATATATAAAATAAATACAGCGATTATTCGGTCACATGTTATACTATATAGAGAAACCCATATGATATCGGGTCCGCCTTTGTATATTATATTTGCTATATTTTCAGAGAGTTAGGTCGTTTATTGAGTATAATAGTAAATCGTAGAGAGACATCAGAAAGCGCTGTATTCTTATACACAGAAAAATAGAGTAAACATACAGAAGGAGAAAACAATGGAAAACCACATATGAAAATATAGACATTTAGGAAAAAAAAATTTTAAATCCTAAACGTAATACCTTTTGATGTAAATATAAACAGAGGTTTATATCATATTGTTATACATTCATTAAAGCAATGTTTAGTCCATACTCTCTATACATTCTATAAAATACAGCTTAGTCTAGCCATTGTTTCTCCAGCAATCAGACATAATACATTTAAAAACATTAAAAATATATTGGTAAATTCTTGAAAAATGATTAGTTCAGAAAATAATGAAATTCATTATCCGTATTATGGCCACAGCTTATGGCTCGTAATCTACATATCCATTTTGATTCTTTCTGTCTAAGGGTAAGTTCTCTATCCCCCTCTTCTGTCCAATTTAACGTGTTCGATCCCATGAAACCAGAAAGAATGATCAGATGCGTGGGCTTCCTTATAATGCTCAGTCATAGGGTATCTTGAATCACTGTTAATAATGGCTCAACGATGTTCTTGGATTCGTACTTTCAGACTGCGTGTAGTGCTCCCAACATAGATTAATCCACATATGCATCCCAATACATAAATGACAAATGTGGTATTACAGTTCATGAATTCCTTGATCTTATATCTTTTATGGCCATTATACAGAAAGTCCTTAATCTTATTTTTACCAAAAGGGCATATATTACAGGCTTCACATGTAAAGAAGCCAATTGGTTTCGGTGGTAGCCATGTCCCCATTGTTTTCGATGTCGTTATGTAGCTTGGACATAGCTTATCTTTTAATGTAAGCCCCTTTCTAAACGTGATTGATGGATTCTTTGGCAGTATTTGTCTGAAGTTGGGAACTTCCAGCAGTAGGTGCCAGTGTTTCTTCAGAATCCTGAAAATTCTATCACTATATGTAGTGTATTGAGTGACAAATCTAGGTTTTACCTCATGGGTGGCACATTGCTTTTTGGCCTAACAACAAGTGTAGTTTCTCTATTCATATTTTTCACTTTAGTTTCAGCTATTTTGACATCTTGCGGTTTGTAACCTCTTTTTAAAAACGGGCACTTACTTCTTCAATATTTGCATCAAAAGGCACAATCTCTGAACAATTCCTTCTTACTCTTAGCATCTCTCCAAAGGGAATATTCTTAATTACTGATCTTGCATGTGCACTGGTTGCATGAAGCACTCCGTTACATGCTGTGTCTTTCCGATAGAGGCTACTTTCTATATTTCCATCCTTTACATAAAAATGTAAATCTAGAAAGTCAATCTCAGTTCTGTGATGGTTCATTGTCAATTTAACGTTGTATGGATTGTCATTAAGATAGATGAAGTACTCTAACAAGGTTTCAGTTGAACCAGACCAGAGGCAGATGATATCATCTATATACCTCCCCCAGAACACTATGTTCTGTGTCCAGGGGAGGCGTTTCTGCCCCATGCATGCTCCTTCTCGTACCACCCCATGAAGAGGCATGCGTACGATGGAGCAAATTTTGTCCCCATGGCAGTCCCACGTACCTGATGGTACCATTGTTCATCATGTAGGAAATAGTTGTTTTTCAGAATCAGTTCGATCATTTCTAATACCATACAATTATGTTCATAATAGTCAGCGTTGTCTTTGTCTAAATACGAGCTAGTTGCTTGAAGCCCATAATTGTGTTCGATACAAGTATAGAGGCTAACTACGTCCAACGTGACAAAACACAGGTCATCTGACCATGTAAAATCTATAAATTTTAGTAAAATATCTTTACTATCTTTAATGTAGGATGGTAAGTTTAATACATGTTTTTGTAATTTATTGTCCACAAATTCAGACATTTTTTCTGTCACCGAGCCGATTCCCGAAATTATCGGCCGCCCGGGAGGGAATGGGGCCTTTTTGTGCACTTTCGGCAATACATAAGATGCATGGAAACCTTGGTTGGTCTACTTTCATAAATCTAAATTCAGAATCACTTAAGAGGCCAATGTCTTTCCACTCACTTAGTTTTAAATTAATGAGGGAAGATAGTTTACACATAGGATTCCCCTTTACCTGTTTGTAGCATGAGATATCTTTAAGTTGACGATCTATTTCGCCCATATAGTCTTGTTTATCCATTATTACGACGTTGTTACCCTTGTCAGCTTTTCTGATGACTATACTGTCGTCATTTTCTAAATTACTGAGGGCTAACCTTTCTCCCTTCGTTAGATTTTGACGTGTTTGTCTCGTATGTTTAGCTGGACATTCTAGCTTATACAATTCTGCTGTTATCTTCTCATGAAATATGTCAATATTTTGATGGTACGAATTATTGGGAATAAATTTAGATTTTGGTCTTAGTCCACTGTCCGTGGTCAGATCTTCCCTAATATTGAGATCATCTAATACTGTTTGCATCTCTACCTCTTCCTCCTCTTCTAGTGACAAAAGACATTGTACGTTACGTACATTAGCGATCGAGTATGATGTTGTTGCCGTGCCACCGATAGGTATAACAGAGTCAGATTTTTGCGTATAGAAATAATCTTTTAATTTCAAGTTTCTCACAAAATTAAACAGGTCCACGTGAACATTAGTGGGGTCACCTTTTTGCGTCGGGCAGAAACCCAAACCCTTACTCAAAAGGCTAATTTCATCTGCATCCATGATTTTCTGTGACAAATTAACAATTTCTAGATTTTTACATAATACATTCTCATTTGTTACAACATTTGTATTTTCAAATTCAGTACAAACTAATAATTCTTTTTGATCTCGTTACTTTTCTCTCTGTTTCTATATGCCCACTCTTTTCTACTCTTCTGGTATCTTTTCCCCCTCTCCTTGTTTTCTTATTATTGGTTGTTTTTTCCGTTGGTTGTTGCCAATTCTTAGCTTTACCATTTCCCTCTCGAAAGAGGAGGCTCCTTCTTCTAAAGGGACCTCACTTATGTTATTATTTGAAGTTGTACTGCCATGGGAAGAGATTGATGTACTACTTCCTGTCCTTAGCTCATCATCCTCTTCTCTGTCTCTTTTTTTGCTTTCTGGTGTTTGTATTGCATCATATTTCCTAGCAAATGTGTATATTCTACCCTCTCGGTAGTCCTTATCGTCTCGCTTGATTTTCCGTAACTTTTTATCTTTTAAATATTGCTGATGACTTTCAATAACCCTTTTCAGAATCTCATAGTTCTTCTCCACTAGATCTTTGTTATCTATTTTATCTATCTCCTTTTCCACTGTCTCAATTTCTGATAATAGTTTGGCACCCTTCTCTCTGGCGTGCCTAATAAGTATCTGCATCATTACTAGTGAAGCTCCTTCTAAATTTACCTCCCATTCTTTTAGTAGATCTGCACTCAGATCTTCAAATGTTGGAAAAATCAGGTTTCGTAACCCACGAGGAGCTTTTTTATTGTCGATGTACTGCTGTAGTGTTACCCCATCCCACCACCTAGCTAGTTCTTGCTTTTTTAACCGCTCCAATTTTATAAAAAGGGCGCGTAGACTTGGATTTTCTTGCGCATTCTCGGAAGTGAGAGGGGTAGCTGAGTTGAGTCCGAACAGATCTTGGGCCAATTCTTCCCGTCTATCATTAAATCTAGACATTTTTCTCTGTGTCACACAAGAAATAGTAATTGATAAGTAATGGGCAGTTTATGAGTGCATTGGGGTCCAATTTTCAATTTTAACAATGCAAGCAAATTGGATGACGGACCCAAAGGAATCGCACCTCACTAATCACTGTGCCCCTCTTTTGTATTACTTTAGTCTTGCACACTTCGACACTCGTCACCCTTCAGTGTCGCTGTTTCACAGATTTGGCATATAGTACATTCAATTTGAAGGTGCACCGAAAAATAAAATATCATAATCTGATGTTGGTTTGTTCTTCAACTTTTTTATTCTTTATTTTTCTTTTGCAACAGACAGCCAACGCGTTTCGTTCCCACTTCACAGTGTGTGGAACTTCGTCAGGGCTGTAACATATAACATAAATATATACACTTTAAGACACAGACAAAAAATAATAATATAATTTATATATAACAAGACAAAAAAAAAGAGGATTATAAATATAAAATGGACATACCTCTTAAAATTAAAAGACAGCACAAATCATAAGGACCTATAAAATTATTCTTAAATCAGATCAACAAACGAGGCGCTAGGTGGCGCACATCCAACATGGCCGCACACCCGTGAGGCTCTGGAAGCTTGGCGGCATTATTCGCTAATTATCCTAATTTCTACACTGGCTACCTGGGATACGACGCGGGCTGACGGCCCCTTAAGTGTTCCGCTGCCTACGGGGGAAAGATTGTGGCTCTTGCTGCCGTGTGTGCCTCATTCCGGGCTGCTGCTTGGCTGTGGGCGCTGAGGCTACTGATCCCGCTGGAGGCCTCGCCGGCCGACGTGGCTACTCGAGCCCCGCGGCTCCCCATGTGGCGCTAGGCCTCACCGGCGCCTAGCTTGGATTTGCACCCTACTGGGACCCGCGCAATTTTTCGCCGGCGACCTCCCTGCAGATTGCTGCTGACCTCCTCTCTGGTGGACGCTTGGGCGGCTGCTGTTGCGCTGGTGTGAGCTGTGCAGAGGTCTTGAGGCTCCGATCTGCGCTGAGGACTGCACTGCCTCGGCGGCCCTAACTGCTCTCCCCGGACGCGTGAGTACTACTAAATGGGGGACTATCTTGCTGCCCAGATACCCCTGCACTGCCACTAGCGCCTCGCCTCTGGGGACATTCCGGCGCTTGCCTGCGGAGGCTCGACCCTCCCCATCTGCCTCCCCATCTCCTGGGATTTACGCCTTAGCTGTGTTGCTGTCGCGCTGCACCGGATCTCCTCCATTACTGGCCCGCTGTGCGCTGCGGGGCCCGACTGCTGTTGCGGAGGGGGAATCTGCGCTCTAGATCTTCGCGACCCCGTACAGCCTGCCTTGTCGCTGGAGGTTCATTGACATTGACGCTTAAGTGGGGCGGCTTATCGTTGTGTTCCTCCTGCTCCTGGGCCTCTACTTGCGCCCCGCTTGCTGTGCCTGAGTACCTCTGCACTGCCACTGGCGCCTCGCCTCTGTGGACACTCCGGCACTTACCTGCGGAGACTCGACCCACCTTGTCTGCCTCCCCATCTCCTGGGATTCACGTCTTGGCAACACCGGATCTCCTCCATTACTGGCCCGCTGTGCACTGCGCGGCCCGTCTGCCATTGCGCTCCTACTCTTCACGACCTTGTAGAGCCTGCCCTGCCTCTTGAACTGCTGGAGGTTCATTGACGTTGGCGTTTAGGGGGGGGGCGGCTTGTCGTTATGGTCCTCCTGCTACTGGGCCCTTCCTTGCACCCTGCTCGATGTGCCTGAGACTGCATTATCCTACCTGCCTGGGGGCATACACATAAAGCCGGCTGCTTTGGGAGATCGCGGCGCAACGAGGTACGGGCTGCAGTTGATTTGGGCAGTGCTGTGGAACTGTCATTCGCCCCCCCGCATTGAGATCTCTCCAGCCTATTACCGATACACCCCAGCTCAGCTTACTCGTCTCGGTGCCCCTACCCATCCGTATTGAGGGGAGTTTTGTGTGACTGGCTGGGCGCGATGGGGAAGCCAGACGGCCGCCAACCGCGATTAACATTTGACACGCAAAAAAGGCGGCGACGAGATCTGCCTCAGCTGAGCCTACAGCTGGCACCATGGAACAAGCACAATCATCCTCACAGGTCTCTGATGATGACGTTAAATCTCTGCTGTTGGCTGTGCAGCACAGCATCTCTGACCTGTCGGGGAAAATGGACACTATGAACAATCGTTTAGATTTCTTGGTGCAAAAAGTGGACAAGCATGATGGGCAGCTGAAGGAGGCGGAGCGACGCATATCCGATAATGAGGACGCCACTACCCGGATGCAGACGCAGGTGGCTCAAATGGATAAACTGCTGAAGGTGATTGCGGCAAAAAATGAGGACATTGAAGCCAGGAGCCGCCGCAATAACGTCCGCATCTTAGGCATACCGGAGAGCACGAACACCGGACGTATGGAAGAGTATATTGAACGCCTCCTTAAAAGCTCCTTCGGAGATGACTCCTTCTCGCCGCATTTGGTGGTCGAGCGTGCACATCGCTCCCTGGGCCCGCGGCCCCCTCCCGGGGAGGCCCCTCGGCCCATCATAGCACGCCTTCTCAACTATCGAGATCGCGATGTCGCGCGCCGGAGGGCCCGCGAATTGAAGACGCTACAATTTGACGGAAACGCATTCACCATCTATCCTGATTTCACCATCGCGGTGCAAGAGGCGCGCCGGAAATTCCTTGCAGTCAAGCAGAAACTGCGGAAAGCTCAGATCGAGTATGCTTTATTATACCCAGCGAGGCTTCGCATTACACACAATGGCAAGCACGTCTTCTGTACCAATCCGCACCAGGTCGAGGAATTTCTAAAAACCATCGCGAGACACTCACCACGCCGAGACCAGGCCTCCAGATCATCCTCCCCGTCCAGTGATTAGATGGAGACGACTGGGAACCTTTTTTTTTTTTTTGTTTTGTTCAATTGTCAGAAGATGCTTCTACCCTGTCTGACCTAGGTCTATGCTGAATTGCGACACTATCTTTCTGACATGCTGGTCCTCGTTGGTGGCGGCCATTCCAACCAGCTATCAGCTGGCCCGTCATGCCTATTCAGAGGCACCAACAGATAAGTGACTGATAACCTCCACTTATTGACTACTGTGCCTACTTTGTTTCCCTATTACCTGCTAAAGCCTAAGTAGAAAAACTGTTATGTCTCGCCAAGCACCCTTCCCCCCCGAGCCACTCTCTCCCTGACTTGGGTTGACACCTGGGGACTGCGTTGCAGTTAGAGGTTGGCTAAGGGAAGGGATTACTGCCCACCGGCGCCCCCCCCATGGGAGATCCCCCCTGGTGCTCTCTTACTTTTGTTGTTCATTGTATTGAATTTCTTTTTGTGCTAAGTTGGCCTAAGCCTGTTAAAGTGGCTTGGCTGTCTCTTTTGGGTTTTTTGGGTGGGCAGCGATATGCCAGCACGGTTGGGGTGCCGTTGTGGGTGGAGGGGGGTTGGGTGTTCATGGTCTCTATGTGGGACAATGCTTGCACGTTCTCTGATTTGAGAGGGTGGGACCAGGTTGGGAACTGTTTTTATTGCTTTAGTCATCACTGGAACAATACACATCGACATATATGGCATTCTGTGTCAGGATACTGTAACTTACGACAAACAACATCACCATAATGCTACAACATATCTACAAAGACAATGCAAACAACTCCACTCAGTATTAAACTGATCACATGGAACGTCAGGGGCCTTCGTGAGCCTCGCAAGAGACGGCAGATATTATCATATTTAGATAGACACCACATACAAATAGCCATGCTACAGGAAACGCACATGGACTCTAGACGTCCGTCATGCTTTGGTTCTAGGTGGGCCTCTGTACGTGCATTTTCATCATATTCCACCTACTCGCGAGGCACGCTTATTCTAGTAAAGAAAAACACGCTGTTCATATTGGGGGGCACGTATAGTGATCCCTCTGGTCGTAGTTGTTTACTCTGGGGCACGCTGGCTACACAGTCTGTCACTCTGGCTTGCAGTTATGGCCCCAATGTGGATGACCCTGGCTACTTCACGACACTTTGGGGTCACATATTAAAAATAGGTTCTACACATGTCATATGGGGCGGGGATCTTAATACCGTTCTATGCCCCACTATGGATCGCTCCAATCCCCAACCCCACCATTACACGAACGCTTGTGACGCCCTTGCTGGGCTGATGACGGAGCATGGTCTCGTGGATGCCTGGCGGCATGTGCACCCTGGTACTAAAGAGGGCACTTTTTATACTGCAGGGCATGCAACTTGGTCTCGGCTAGACTATTGGTTATGCTCTCGTGGGGTGGCCTCATGGATAAAAACAGCTTCTCACTTGGCTCGCACATACTCGGACCATGCACCGGTATGCCTTGAATTATTGCCCCCTAACTCCGTTGCCACCCCCCGCTGCTGGAGGCTAGTACCAGAGGCGCTCCTAGATGCGGTATTTCAGGCTGAGCTGGGAGAGGAGATTGTGGATTTTTTTAACAGAAATAAAGGCTTGGTGGATAGTCTGGGCCTGCTCTGGGAGGCGTTTAAGGTCACGGTTAGGGGCTTTTGTATTTCAAAAGTTTCGGAGTACTTCGTGACATTAGGAGAAACCTGAGGCGCCTTGAACTTGAAATCAAACAACTTGAAGCAACTATGTGGGCCGCTGATTCGGGGGCCGTACGCGCCACACTTCGCGAGAAACTCACCGATTACATTGACACTGCGGGCCGGGAGGTAAAAGTTCGGGGCAAATATTTCACCGCCCGACAATACGGAGAAGGGGAGAGACCGGGCCGAACATTGGCATGTGCGATTAAAGCACCTCGGTTTTCCAACTATGTCTTGGATGTGGTGGACAACGACGACGTGCGATACAGGGATAGCTCAGATGTCCTTAAAATATTCACTGCATACTATTCAGAACTGTACAGTTCACAACGTACAGCCCCTCTTGACTTTTCCCCCTACTTACAGGACATCACTTTGGGCTGGCTGGGGGATTCTCAGCGTGACTTCTTAATGGCGCCGTTCGAGCACGATGAGCTGCGCGAAGCTATAATGCAAATGGCATCGGGGAAGGCGCCTGGCTCCGATGGGCTCCCCATCGATTTTTACAAAATGTACATTGATAAGTTGCTCCCTGTGCTTAAAGAGGTTTTTTTAGAAGCCCATGAGACCCTGGTCTTGCCCGAGACCATGAGGGAAGCGCTCATTACATCTTTATTGAAGCCTGGCAAACCCGCGGATCGTTGTGAATCGTATAGGCCTCTCTCTCTCATCAATACGGACACGAAAATCCTGGCTAAATTAGTTGCAAACCGGCTTAGCCTACTCATGGACAAGCTGGTGCTCCCGGACCAGGCCGGGTTCATTCCGGGTAGAGCCACGTCCCATAACCTTAGGACATTATTCTCGATTCTGCAGGCAGTGGACCCGCGGTTGCAACTGATAGCGGTGTTTCTCGACGCTTCAAAGGCTTTCGATTCGGTGGAATGGGACTACTTATTCACCGTTCTGCAATGTATGGGCTTCCCCATTAGTTTCATAACATGGATTAGGCTCCTATACACCTCGCCTACGGCGAAAGTCTTAATTAATGGTCACACCTCCTCCCCCATTTCTCTTTCTCGCGGCACGCGGCAGGGGTGTCCTCTGTCCTCTCTTTTATTTGCTCTGATTATGGAACCCTTGGCAGCAAAAATTAGACAGCATTATAGTCATGCAGGTCTTCGCTGCTTCCTCCGCCCGATTCTCATCTCCTTATATGCAGACGATGTGACACTCTATATTAAAGACCCACACCAAAATCTTAATCCACTACTACGCGAATTTGTCAAATTTGGGGGCCAATCCGGCATCCACATAAATTGGTCCAAATCGCAGATTTTCCCGTTGACCAGCTCAGTTACTCCTTTTGACACAGATTTTCCGCTCGCGTGGTGTGAGGACGATGTCAAATATTTGGGGATCCGTATCACGTCAGACAGGGACGAGTTAATGCGCATCAATTATGGATGTGCAATGGAGAGCGTCATTAGCTGCATTACTCGATGGATCGCCCTTCCCTTAACTATGGCGGGAAGCATGTCCCTTATAAAAATGGTGATACTCCCGAAGTTTATATATCTTTTTTTAAACATTCCTTACGACCCTGGACGGCATTTTTTTGCCACCCTACGGTCGGAACTGATTCGGCTGGTATGGGGCGGTAAGCAGCCGCGTATACAGTGGAATACGCTCATGAGGCCTTATGCCCATGGAGGCTTTGACATACCCAATTTTGAGCTCTATTACCAATGTGCCCAGGCTCATTACGCACATTATTGGTTCCACCCACCTCGGTACACACCCCATGTTGCCACCGAACACTGGCTTGCAGACCCCATCCCGCTGGAAGGGCTTATACTCTCCTCCGTGACGCCCCGTATCCGTGGCCCATCCTCCGTCGACTGCACACTCACAGCCTGGTCCCGTCTCTTGGCTCGTACACGCGCGCCTGATCTCTATTCCCCTATGCTGCCATTAACGTACCATCCAAGCATCTCATTATTACAGGAAGGGCTTTTCCAAAAACTGCGCGCATGCGAAATATTCGCTGCTGGGGAGACCTGTATAGTAATGGCAAGTTCCGCACCCTACAACAACTGTGCCCTGATCCTCCGCCATCCACTATGGAAACATTTTTATATGCTCGTCTTCGCCATGGGATTCAAGCCAGTAGTGACGTCTTCCCTTCTGAGCCTGTAACTTTTGGCCCCTTACACAGTGTATTGCGCGCCTCCACTGCCTCACACTTGGTGTCTATACTTTACCACGGTTTATATAGGGACATGGAGTATCCTCCATGCCCGGCACGAGAAAAATGGTCGTCGGAGTTGGGCTCGGATCTCACTGATGCACACTGGATTTACTGCTGTCGGCAGACCGAGCAAATCTCTGCCAATAGCAGACTTCGTATTATACATTATAGATTCCTACACCGCAGCTATTATACCCCGGTTACACTGCACAAATTTGGCTTGAGAGACACACACAGGTGTGACAGGTGCGGGGGGGAGCAGGCCGACTTTCTGCACCTTGCCTGGGACTGCCCGGATCTTGCCTATTGGGACGCTGTTCTTACAGCCCTAGACTCTATGGTCTCTTTACTGCTCCCGAAAACCCCACTAGTCGCTCTTTTGGGGTATACTGAACAGCTCCCAGCCAAACACCGCAAGTTTGTGTCCTTCTGTCTTGTTTTGGCCAAACGGCGCATAGCCTGTCGATGGGGTAGGGGACGAGCGCCCAAATTTAAAGATTGGCTATCTGACATGATCCTATGGCAGGATCACCTCTGCACCTATGCTGAACTTCTCCCCCGCTCCTCTCGTCCTCGTCACCTCTGGGGCCCACTGCAGACATACCTTTTGGAACACCCCTACACTGAAGAGGGCACGTCTTAATGTCTCACCTCACCTCTCCACTCAATTGATTGCCACTGACTGCTCTGTCTCTCCCTAAGGTCAATACTGCCAACCCACGACTGTTTCTCTTCCCCATGGCTAGAGCCCCTGGCGCACTCATATCCCTGCAATCTGCAATAGATCATGTATGAGGTCCTCTTTGTTCTTTGTATTATCATAGACCTTTGGTGATGTGTAGCGTTCCACACTGCTAAATTATGTACCTGACTACTGTTGCTTGTCAATTCCGATGTGATCTTGCTACCGGTCCCAGTTATCCCAGCTGTATTTCACTTGCAGATATCACGTTAATTGTCTGTTTTTTTGTTGTTGTTTTTTTCTTTTCTTTTTGTTGTTTTTGTTGAAAGAAAAAAACTCAATAAACAAAGTTTAAAAAAATCAGATCAACAAACTAAATTATTAGCTCTAATACCAAATACGTGAGAAGATGCTCAAATTTGTGAAAAAGAATATTTTTAAAAATATTTATCTAAAAAGGAGAAAAGAAAAAAGAGTGCAGAATTTGAACAAGTAGTAAGAAGGCTATAAGGTCAAGTAGAATCCCGAATGAAAAAGAGAATGAAAATTGAGAAAGCAAGCAAAAAAGGGGCTCTCAGAGTACCGCCTCACCTTAGATGAGATAAAATCAAAAGCGTAGATTGATGGATGACCATAAGGAATCCCAGGATTAGTGGGTTTTCCCAATATAGGACCGGCCACCTAGAATAACAGTTTGATATTTTAAACAATTGTAGTCTAAAGGCTTATATCTATGCATGAAAAAATAAAATAAAATAAAGCAAGTGTTTTCTATATCAACACCTAGCTTGACCCCAAAAAAGACTCAGCCCTTAGAGTTAAAGTCACCGGTCCATAACACAAAGTCTATACATGTTGAAGATCCTAACTGCTAATCACAGCCTATTCAGAACCAATGTCTAATGTCTAGTTACTAGACATTTGTTGTCACTAAAACCTGAATATAATTTGAGGCGTTGCATTTTTTCGTCACGCTACTTAAGTAATATTACAGTAAATGAGGCGCAAACATTTTTTTTGCTTCCTGCATAAAACTAGTTCGAAAAATAGTGCGCTTTAAAATACTGCCTGACAGCCATGTCTAGTAGTCTTGGATCAGCAAATACTGTACGCGCATGTTAGAGATCGTAAAACCCGGTCTTGGCTTAGTTAAAAGACAAAGCTTTATAATCGGGTGTTTGTTGCGGCTAAAGAACCCGACATCATCTAAGATGAAACACTAAGTCGCAAATACAATAATATTGTGTAATAGTAAACGTAGACGAATCTCGTCTAATCTATACTATCTAACAAATTGGTACACTTTAAAATCCTAACTGTAATGCCAACCCGTACTTATTTACAATTCTAACAAAGATTCCGATCTTATTAGAACCCCGTAGCTGTCTACCCACATACCTCGGTAAGCGGACTGGTCGTCAGTTCCTTAGATTCATGTATGTAACAAAGTTTACCCGCCCAAACTTCCTATTTAAAGGGTGCCGATCAGACGCTAAATGAACGCATGTTGGGAGCACTACACGCAGTCTGAAAGTACGAATCCAAGAACATCGTTGAGCCATTATTAACAGTGATTCAAGATACCCTATGACTGAGCATTATAAGGAAGCCCACGCATCTGATCATTCTTTCTGGTTTCATGGGATCGAACACGTTAAATTGGACAGAAGAGGGGGGGATAGAGAACTTACCCTTAGACAGAAAGAATCAAAATGGATATGTAGATTACGAGCCATAAGCTGTGGCCATAATACGGATAATGAATTTCATTATTTTCTGAACTAATCATTTTTTCAAGAATTTACCAATATATTTTTAATGTTTTTTAAATGTATTATGTCTGATTGCTGGAGAAACAATGGCTAGACTAAGCTGTATTTTATAGAATGTATAGAGAGTATGGACTAAACATTGCTTTAATGAATGTATAACAATATGATATAAACCTCTCTGTTTATATTTACATCAAAAGGTATTACGTTTAGGATTTAAAAAATTTTTTTTCTTCCTAAATGGCTATATTTTCATATGTGGTTTTCCATTGTTTTCTCCTTCTGTATGTTTACTCTATTTTCTGTGTATAAGAATACAGCGCTTTCTGATGTCTCTCTACGATTTACTATTATACTCAATAAACGACCTAACTCTCTGAAAATATAGCAAATATAATATACAAAGGCGGACCCGATATCATATGGGTTTCTCTATATAGTATGACATGTGACCGAATAATCGCTGTATTTATTTTATATATATATCGGTTTCTTTATACAAAACGACATGTTATCGATTTACTGCTTCATTTTATATATATCTGTTTGTGAGCGTTTATTGTCGCTCATTATACAGATTTAGATACAAATACCATATGGTCAGTATCTCCGTATTAATGGACTGAGCATTTAAATATGGCCTTCAAACTAATGCCTCATCTTCGAATTCTTCTCCTTTTAGACAAAAAAATCTTTTAATTTTAAGAGCTAACGGACTGACCACTTAAATATGGCCATCAAACTATTGCCTCATCTTCGAATTCTTAATATGGACCTCTCGAAGGCGTCAAACTTTTAATTTTGAACTTAAAATTTTATTCTGAATAAATCTAAAATACCGTCTTGCCAATATAATTATGTTATCGATCATGCCACTCTATTTAATAGATATCCGGTTGGAAGTGCATATTGCCGCTTGGTATTTAGATCCATATACACATAATACATTGCCAGTATCTGTGTATAAACAGATCGACCATTTAAATATGGCCACCAAGTTACCACCTCATCCCTAATTTTCTAAGATGGCCCCTCTTGACTACTACAAACGGCAAACCTAATCGGAATGTACTGAATACATCGTATGACCACCAAAAACTATTTTGCATTAGATTTTTATTACGACATGGCCCCCAATTCATCGTTTCATTATTTTACCGTCTCACCGTCCATATTTCTAAGTATGGCTTTATTTCACCATTTCCAAACATCCAAAATGGCCACCACGAAAAGCCATAAAAAAATAACGAGTCTAGCGCTCTAACGCTTTGTATAATCAGGTGCGTTCATTTAGCGTCTGATCGGCACCCTTTAAATAGGAAGTTTGGGCGGGTAAACTTTGTTACATACATGAATCTAAGGAACTGACGACCGGTCCGCTTACCGAGGTATGTGGGTAGACAGCTACGGGGTTCTAATAAGATCGGAATCTTTGTTAGAATTGTAAATAAGTACGGGTTGGCATTACAGTTAGGATTTTAAAGTGTACCAATTTGTTAGATAGTATAGATTAGACGAGATTCGTCTACGTTTACTATTACACAATATTATTGTATTTGCGACTTAGTGTTTCATCTTAGATGATGTCGGGTTCTTTAGCCGCAACAAACACCCGATTATAAAGTTTTGTCTTTTAACTAAGCCAAGACCGGGTTTTACGATCTCTAACATGCGCGTACAGTATTTGCTGATCCAAGACTACTACACATGGCTGTCAGGCAGTATTTTAAAGCGCACTATTTTTCGAACTGGTTTTATGCAGGAAGCAAAAAAAATTTGCGCCTCATTTACTGTAATATTACTTAAGTAGCGTGACGAAAAATGCAACGCCTCAAATTATATTCAGGTTTTAGTGACAACAAATGTCTAGTAACTAGACATTAGACATTGGTTCTGAATAGGCTGTGATTAGCAGTTAGGATCTTCAACATGTATAGACTTTGTGTTATGGACCGGTGACTTTAACTCTAAGGGCTGAGTCTTTTTGGGGTCAAGCTAGGTGTTGATATAGAAAACACTTGCTTTATTTTATTTTATTTTTTTCATGCATAGATATAAGCCTTTAGACTACAATTGTTTAAAATATCAAACTGTTATTCTAGGTGGCCGGTCCTATATTGGGAAAACCCACTAATCCTGGGATTCCTTATGGTCATCCATCAATCTACGCTTTTGATTTTATCTCATCTAAGGTGAGGCGGTACTCTGAGAGCCCCTTTTTTTGCTTGCTTTCTCAATTTTCATTCTTTTTTTCATTCGGGATTCTACTTGACCTTATAGCCTTCTTACTACTTGTTCAAATTCTGCACTCTTTTTTCTTTTCTCCTTTTTAGATAAATATTTTTAAAAATATTCTTTTTCACAAATTCGAGCATCTTCTCACGTATTTGGTATTAGAGCTAATAATTTAGTTTGTTGATCTGATTTAAGAATAATTTTATAGGTCCTTATGATTTGTGCTGTCTTTTAATTTTAAGAGGTATGTCCATTTTATATTTATAATCCTCTTTTTTTTGTCTTGTTATATATAAATTATATTATTATTTTTTGTCTGTGTCTTAAAGTGTATATATTTATGTTATATGTTACAGCCCTGACGAAGTTCCACACACTGTGAAGTGGGAACGAAACGCGTTGGCTGTCTGTTGCAAAAGAAAAATAAAGAATAAAAAAGTTGAAGAACAAAACCAACATCAGATTATGATATTTTTATTTTTCGGTGCACCTTCAAATTGAATGTACTATATGCCAAATCTGTGAAACAGCGACACTGAAGGGTGACGAGTGTCGAAGTGTGCACGACTAAAGTAATACAAAAGAGGGGCACAGTGATTAGTGAGGTGCGATTCCTTTGGGTCCGTCATCCGATTTGCTTGCATTGTTAGGATATCTACGACCTGTGGTGGCCATCAGGTGTGTGAGAGCATTCCGCACCGGTTGCCGATGCTGTGCTTCTTTTACACAGAGCTCAATAACTGCCCTGTGCATTCCAGGCTCCAAAATAGTTATCTTTTATCCTCAGTCAGTAGACACAGTTTACCTGGATAAAACATACTCATCAGTGCCACGCTTTGTCATAAACTCCTTCCATAGTGGCTCCAGCAGCTTTCCCTCTCTCCTCTGTAAATTGAGAGGCATTCATGGAATATTAACAGCTTCTGACAAGCATGTTGCTAAGAACCATCCCAAGTTATACTTCTTGGAGTCAAAAGGACACCAAGTACTTTCATATTCTTAGTTATGAGCGAATATTCTAGTAGTTTCAGCCTTTACTCTATGTTGCTTTGATTGCCTAAAGCTTCTGTCATACCTTCTTGCACTCTGTATCCTGCTTCGTCTGTTTGACTTCATTAATGCATGTTTTAGCTGCGCCTCACACAGCACTGCTCTCTTGTCCATCACTCTCAACCCCTGTAGTGCATTTAGAAGAGATATATAAATTCTCCAAAGCCTTTCACTCATTCACTAGTTTTGTAGACGAAAGCCCTTTAAGAAGGAAAATAAGCTTGTCTATGAACAACCTCCACCCCATTGCTTGCGTGCAGATATCTTGGGGTAATAAAGAAAACTCTGCTTTCTCTTTGTACCTCTGTTTTTTTTTGTGAATACAGCCTTTACCCAGCAGTCTTTACCCCACAGGACATTACCAAGGATGCCTTTAACACGCAGGCCTTTTTTAATATGCTTTACCCTGCAGTACTTTAGCAAGCAGGTAAATATTTACATATCTATGCTATTTAAAAAGGAGCATTCAAGGGTTATGGGATGGATATGGGTTCAGGGTGTCAAGGGTTTTAAAGGGATTTTAGGGTTTAGAGTTGAGTAAGGGTACTGATAGGGGTTTTAAGGGTTCAGGAATGATAAGGGTAGTAAGGGTTTTTTTAGGGTTCAGGGATGTGGATACAGTAGTACGTGTTTTACAAGGGTTTTTAGGGTTCAGGGATAGGTAGGAGTGCCGTATGTACACACACATATATGTATATACATACACACACACATATATACACACACAAATATAGGGCGTTCGATATATATTTAGATGAACACCACTGAAATTGCATGGTAAAGCCCTGCGTGGTATTACAAGGCATTGTAAATGTCAATGAGTTCTAATGCATGTGGGGGAATGGCATTTGGGGTAAAGGCACACGTGGTATTGACTGATATTCCTTTTTTTTTTTTTTTTACACTAATTAGGCATTGTTTCTGTCATCTATAAATCGAGACAACTATTTGTGTGATAAGACCTTCACCCATCAAAGTGGCACTAGCAGTGATCCACGCAGTCTCAACTTTCACTCACTACCTCCGTACAGCTAACATTGCCATCACACACTTCGGTCTACTTTTGTTTTGGCAGTCATTATGGAAGACCCGCTTCAAGGCAGCCAACTGTTGCGATTTCTCTGCATCGTCCTTACCAGTATCCAGTGTTCACCAATCTCTGATGTCCTGTATCCAGCCACAAGTCTTCATTACCAGTGCGAGTACCAAGCAAGCTAGTTGCCACTTTTTGAGTGTGTGTTTCAGCCGCTGCTGGAACCTCAGAGTTTAACCCACACCCAGCCTAGCACATGATCTTTAATCATGCCAGTGCACTCCCTAAGTGGCTCTCGATGCCCTTCATTGAAAGGAGCTCTGCAGATTAAAGCAAGGCCATGTTGTTGTTGCCCCAAAAGTGCCTCCAATGGGATTTTAAATCAGAAGACTCAACATCCTGGGTATCAATTTGGACCCTTCCCGAGGAGACCTACCATCGTCTAACCAAAAATAAATTTTCTGATTTTAAGCGAGTCTCAAATCAGGCTCGGTAAAGAGGATTCTAAGAAGCATACATTTAAGGTCAATAGCTGGGGATAGCATGATATATTTGAACAGAATGGTAATCTTATCTATAGTCGGGTTAGAAAAACCCTGAGCCAGGTTTCAAACTGGCTTCAACTTCTGCCCATTCAAATCTCAGATTACGACCTGTGCATTGCTTGTGGATGCCAGAGTGCCAGGAATTATACAAAAAAAATAGGTGGCTGATTGACACTCTCGAATCAACGGCTTTTGGCACCATGCTGAAAAATAAACATTAATTGATTTAAATCTAGACATTATACAAACAATATCTTCTGATGCAGGTAAAAGCTTTGTATATGAAGGAGCTTTAATATGTTTAAAGAAATCGGAAAGGACTGTGATAGCCTATGAAACCAATGACAGTGTTTAAAACAGTCAGTTTGCTTCACTCAAAGCAGGAAACATTCCTAGCCAGTAAAAACGTATTTTGCTTGCTCATCATCAAAATACTTTTACATTCTTAAATTAGAACTATTATTGACAAGCAAGACATAGCATAATTTGAGTAATCGCTTTGAAAAATGCACTTAAAAAAACCCCCCAAAAGAACCATTTATCTTCAGGAACGCTCTTACTGGTGAATACTTTATCTAACCACGGAGCATTCACCTTGTTAATTCACCTAGACAACAGAATGGATCCAGAGATTTTTCTCTGCATTCCCTTGCAAGCTGGTAGGTGGCGTCATGGCTCCACATTCGGGTTGTCCCACCCCAGAAGTGACATTGGGTCCACATATAACCGCCACCTCCATGCGAATGTCAGTTTCTTTCGGATATCTTTCCGCACCGTTGGACGCAGAGCCCTCAGTAATCAGATTTGACAATGTGCAGACCTTTAATGCAGACGGAGAGAGTCTATTCTACAGTACAGACCGGAAGGAGGGCCAGTAATGATTCTGCAGTTACAGTATCCACCAGAAAGAGTGTTCCCGACGTTAAGTAACTTGTTCTTCTGATGGATAGGCCTAACACAGATTCCTCATCTTGGGAATAGCTACCAAAGCAGTCCTTCCGCAAGTGGTGGGTCTGTGGAAAGCCTCAGACCAAAAAGTCCTGCAGAATCAAATGGACAGTGCCCCTCCCTCTGATCATGACCATCCATGCAAACGTGTGAAAGGATAGCAATGTCTTAGCCTGACAGATGTCCAAGACAGACACTGTGCATCAGTGTGGTGGCATCAGCCTTGGCTCAGATTGCGACAGCCCCAACAGGGATTAAAACCTATCATTTTAGGGGGCAACATCCCTTACAGACTGCACAATTTTAGCTGCAAAAAATTACGGTAAACGTCTCTGAGGGACCAGAGGGACCTCTGGATTAGAGTCTTAAGGTGCAGAAAGAAAAGAACTGATAGCAGGCAGCAGTGGTGCCAATATAGGCCCTGCACATCATTTCTGAAACGGAATGAGTAAGAGCTGAGCCGCAAGGCGCCACCTCCTGGCGCACAGAGGTACTGGTGAAAAGTTTCGAAATCCAGTCTAGTGCCTGGGAAATATTCAATAGGTGAGGAATCTACAGCTAGAAGTCTCTATTAGAAGTGCCTATTCCTGGGGATCTTGTATTATAAGCATAAGATAGCTCTTGACTTTTTCTCCAACGCACTTAATCATTCACAAGAGTTAAGTAGAGGACAGCCCCCCTCCCCCCCTTTGCCATCAGAGATGACTTGCTCCCACAAGAATTATTACACTTTTCAAAGAATATGTCGCAACTATTGACATCCTTGTCAAAATTTAAATCTTAATGTCAGTTGTGGTGAAATTATGCAAACAGGCATTTTCGCCAAAGGTTTCATTCAATGCCCTGTAATTGAGGACTAACTTTTGACTGTACATGCCCTCGATGGGCCAAAGCCAGAAAATTCTAATTAAATCTCTCGCCAAATGTACACTTCACTAAGCCTCTGATCTGATTCTTGCCACTGCATTAGTGACTGGTGTTAGAGTTGAGCATTGCGCAAATGTCGCGTTTGGGTTTGAAATCATTTTATTTTCAATTAAGAAAACTCTGACTGCTTCTAAAATCATTTTCTCAATTAGGCCACATCACCTTAGTAGAATCAGATTTTAGATGATCAGACTCCAACATTTGAAGTCTACTGCGTCACCTTTGGTGGGTATATGCTCTATGTTTCTTAATTAACCTACTCAATTTCTTCCTTCATAGTCCCCTTACCCCCACCCAACCAGGTCATTCCAAACTCCACGTTTAGCAGAGTAGTGATACTGCAGAAGTCTATACATCTAAAACAAACTCTCCACCGCAAATAAAAGACAACATATTGGTTGCCAAATAAAAGGGTTAGCATGTTATGTGTGTTTTTTAGGGCTAATGATTTAATAATTGGGGAGTTGACCTAAAATGTACAAAACTGCATTTTTCGACTTTATTTTATAGTTGCAAAAACATATATTAGAGTTATTTCGCTAAACAATCCTCTAAGCTTCCGGGCAGCCGAACGATGCAAATATACCACTTCACCAAGAACTCACCATGAAAGTCTCCCTGGCCTGGGGCGTTGGTGAGAATAATTTTCATACAGCTGTATGGTGTATAATCTGTCCTCTTGCCTTCCTTTCCGTAATTGTGGCGAATGGAGTAGGAATAGGTTTTGTCAAACTGAAAAAGAAATAGCAAAATGTAAAGTTAGTGCAACACGGTCAAGTGCTAAATTTCACAAAAGTGAAAAATATTACGACTTGCCTGGCTTCCTCAACGATGTAAAAGAAGTGAAACAAAGGCAGATTTAGCACACATTACTTTTAAACGTGTATACCCATTTTTACTTTACTTTTACAATTAGTTACACTTAAATTAGTACTCGTTGACACCAACTCTGTAGTGGTTGCTCCTTCCATGCTAGTGGAGGTTGCACCTCGAAGACCATTAGTACACAATAGAAAATACCGACCTAGGAAACAATTCACATTTATCTTGAACAACTGAATAAATCGAAAGATGTTCTACAAACAAAAAAACCCGTATACTGGTTTTTTTTCCCATTCATAAGTGTGAAATCATGTTTATTTTAAGGTGTTTACAAACTTGCTCTATGCAACATAAAAATTCAAGTGCAAGAAACATGGTCACCCGTGGATAGATAGTGAGTAAGATTAACTCTGAGCACGTGTGTGTTAGAAGTCTCAAGGACATAAAAGACTTTCAACTCACCTGCTAAAGCACCTGGACTCTGACCAATGAAAGTTTTGCCCTACCAAGTTGTGCCAATCCAGCCCTGGGCCCCTGGAAGCGGGTATAAAGTGCTGCACCTACCAAAATCCACACATCCCCATTGTTACGCAGCTTAGAACTGGCGCATCTCCCTCGCCGCCGACGCATCATCGCTGCCGCAAGGACGGAAGACATCACATTGCTGAATGCGCAGCACATTGCTTCCAGTTCCCGACGCATCCTCGACTTGCGAGGCTCAATGACAATGCATCGCCTATATCTTGGGGTTTGACAACGATGCATTTCCGACTTGCGCGGTTCGGAACCAATGCATCGCTTACATCCTAAGGGATCGGCTACGAGGCATCGTGTCCTCTGCTCCACGCATCATGTCTATCGATGACGCAACAAGGTCCTTTTCAGCGGGACAAGGTTGGTCCTTGTATCCGACCTGCGCTTCATCATGGTCAGCCTGAACTTTTTAATTTGACCTGGTATAGCGCGACCAGATTGCCCGGGTTGACACTGTATGCTTTTAAGCACTACATTTCAATTTAATCTTTATAAATTCATAACTACGGTTATACTTATCGGATTTTCTTATTGTGGTCTTGTTTTGTTCATCAAATTATGCTTTTTTTCTGGTATCTTTTTATGTGGTGTTTTCACTTTTTCACTGTTTGAAATGTTGCACAAATAATTTACACATTGCCTCTTAAATTAAGCCTGACTGCTCTGTGCCAAGCTACCAAAGGGTGAGAACAGGTTAATTTAGGGTGTGTATCTGACTTACCCTGACTACAATTGTAGTTCCAGCTTGGACAGGGTGCATACCTCTGCCCACCAGAAACCCAATTTCTAACCGGTGACAATAATGGAAAACTACTGTCCCTAGTGTATCACTGTTTTACCATGCCAAGATGGACAACACGTTGGTTCTCAGTGGCGTAGCTAGAAGGGGGCGGACCGCCCCAGGCGGCACAAGTTTTGGGGAGCGGCGGCCACCCCCCCCCCCCTTATCTGTAGCTATAATAATCGGCGGCACCCCCTCCACCTGCGGCCGTACAAATTACCAGCATCACCCCCGCTCTTCGATCATGCTGCCGTGGGTGGCAAATGCGGGAGCCGCTATGGGCGGCCTAAAGAGTAGCTACGCCACTGTTGGTTCTAACCGTAGCAGCCACACTGGAAATTTAAAACAGCAGACTACGTACACTACCGCTGCAAGACAGACACCTGCTGCTATGTTTAGTTATTGCGTGCATATGCCAAATGGCAGCATGTTTTCTTTTTCTACTTGTATCCTTTTACTTTACCTTGCATATGTTGTTGAGTTTGTGGGAATCATATTGTGGTTATGTCAGAGGGTGAACGCAATAATGCGTAAGTGAACTAATGAATGGATGCAGGAGTACAAAGTTGAGTGTGAGAGTGCATGTATGACTACTTACTGAGTAATTAGGTACTTTCATTTATAAGCCAGACTTATTGGCATTGCCAACGTTTCTTTATTTTGTGGAGTACGAGTTATCATACCAAAGGAAAACGTCAGTTTAATGATGATACTAAATAGGAGACTGATACCAAAACATGAACTTTAAAACTTTGATTAACTGCATGCCTTAATAAAACAATCAGCATCGTGAGACTAGTTGGCAAGGAAAAGGCTAATAGGATCGATTTAATTTAAATTTCAAAATTGAACAATTGAATAAAAAAATAGCTAAGGTTACTGAATATAATTATTCAAGAAATTATATAAATTCAAAATAAAGGTTAATTAATTCTTCAGTGATGCCCCCAAAATCATCTCTTTGCTCTGGATTGCACAAAATCATGAACAGTGGTGATTCAACAGCCTTAATGAAGATTCAACAGAAGTTGCTTTCAATCTGTCCACTAGCTGGCTAGCTGGCTAGGTAAAAGGAAAGCATCAGGGGCTGTATTACCCTACCCTGGGGGAGCAACGGTCGTGTGCACCCGCTTTGTGCGTCTCCAGGGCACTTTGGCATTACAGAAGGGGCCCGCAGACAATTGTGCAGCCCCTTCTGTAATAAAAGCACTGGCGCACATGTAAGCCGGTGCTATCGCGAGAGGGTGTTCCCTCATTTGCATGGGGACGTGGCACCACACAAAAGAGGGGATCTCTTTGCCTCTGTGCTCGTGCCGTATTATGAACACAGGTGCGAAGGCAAAGAAGCTGTCTGGAGGAGCATTCACCATGACAGGGCATACTTTCCCTGGTTGAGCCCGGTGCACCTCAGGCCCGGCTCCAGGAATTTTTATTTGGGTGAGCCAAGGGTGCATTTGGGTGGGCCACTGCGGGCTCGATTTGTCGCATACATGTCTAGGCAGGCCTGATTCAGGGCCCTCCTTTATCTCTTCTTAGTCTTACAAGGTCCAGTAAAACGCACTCTTTTCCAAATCTCTTTCTAAATATTATCACTCTGAAAAAGTGTTTTTTCCATGTAATGTTCCTTTGATGGGAAGAGGAGGTTTCTGAGGTGGGAGTATCAGGCAAGTGACACTACTCAGGCTCCTTCTGTGCGAGTCTTCAGGGAGAATCCCTCTTCATTACTACCTCCACCTGACCCCGGACTCTGCAACGCACTCCCTTACAGGCTTGATTATCCACTACTCCTCTCCAGAGCACCTTATCTCACAGCTGACCTTGGGCCCCAGCCCCATATCAGGCACCATTGGGCTCCACTTTCATTTTTCCCGGTAAAAACATTAGTAAAATCACCTTCAAACTTAAAACATTGAATATAGCGGTAAATATAATTAGCACGCACTTTAAAGTATGTTCCACAGTCGCCCTCATGACCCTACTGCTAATTAAATAAAGAAAAACAGAAAGGCCATGACAGGGCCGGCTTCAGCGCTGATGCGAAAGTCTTTTTTGGCGCCGCACCAATAACCTCTTTCTCCGTAAATAACCTTTACAACCACCTTCCAACAGTGCCCCTCATCCCTCCATGGCCCCCCCTATTGACCTCCTCCTCGGATTCCCTCACTGCCACCCTCCACTAGTGCCCCTCATCTCTTTGTAGCCCATCCCCCTCATGACCTCCTCCTCAGACTCCCTCACTGCCACCCTCCAACAGTGCCCCTCATCGCTCCATAGCCCCTCCCCCTATTGACCTCCTCCTCGGATTCCCTCACTGCCACCCTCCAACAGTGCCCCTCATCTTTACGTAGCCCCTCTCTCATATGCATTTCATTTGTTGTACAGCGCTACTCATATCAGTGTAGTGTGTGTCAGTACTTTACACCACGCACACATTATACAGAGACAATGAATCATACAAGTATGTAAATCAGTCTACAGGGAATGTCACATAAACCAATGAGGATTACAAGGTGTATGAATCACATGTCATCCATACTGGTGGGCAGTATATTTTAAGAGGGTTTGGTCTGGGGAAACGCAACCTTAGGATTTAAAGAGTATTCCATGGGGGTCAGCTTTACTGATAAAAATGTATATCTGCCCAAACATACTAATTTTAGCAACATTAGAATAATGAAAAACTGGGGAAGTTCTAACTATATCACAAAAAAGAAAGCGAAGTTCTAACTATACCATTCATGTTTGTATGCAGCTCTTTGATGACAGTTCATTGGTCACTGTCCTATGTTAGGATTGTAACTTCTGAACTGCAAGTAGCACAAGGATCTCTGTGACAAAGGCAGTAACCCACTGAGCTTCCACATAAAATACAGTTCATCTGCATTTAAAAACTACTAACAGAAACGATTGCTCTTCAGCAGGATCATTTATCACCAGCGTTATCTGGGCATTTTGTATTGTCTTATTGTTGTCCTGCATCGGCCATGATAATGATAAAAACTGTTTAAATGAAGCACACACGAAGTATGTGTCCTGCTGGGCCTGTGCAGATTTTAAAAAGAAAAACAAATAGTAACACATTCTCTTACCTACTCCATTAGTCAAACTTTGTGTCAGAGCCTGATGTGATAAGCAGCTGCAGGGGTCAGGAAAGGTGAATAGGAATAAACAAACTTCTTTTCTCCTGCGCTGCATAGAAAAAGAAATACCCACGCAGCAGAACATTGTCGCCTTTGCCATGTGGAGATGAAGGGGTGAAAAAATAAACAAAGCCTCGTTAACATGTAAATGGTCTTTTAAAGACCTGTGAAGTACTCAGGTGCGGCTGCAATAATCTCTAAAACTGTCTGTGTGTGTGCGCGCCCGGGAAGCTGTCTCGGCCGGGCTGACACACACGACGTGTGCTTTGCGCGCCTGCCTTCAAGCCCTCACTGCGAGGGCCAAGGCTCCTGTTTGGGTGGGCCAGGCTCATGTTTGGGTGGGCCTGGCCCACCCGGCCCACCCGCTAGAACCGGGCCTGGTGCACCTTCTGTAAGGTGCGCCGCGGCGCTAACAGAAAAGTGCACCCTGTGTGTCATCCCAGCCCCTTGTCGTAGAACTATGAATTCATAAGCTTCCAAATTTAATTAAACCCATGGCGGTTTTCTTTTGCACAATATTTATGTTGAGTAGAAGGTTTCATAAGTTAAGACTTAACCCTACAATGATTCACAGTCACCTACACAATAAATGCTAATGGCCAGGACCAACATCCCCTTAAAAAAGATCTGACATTTGGTTTAGGTTATCATTTTTTACATTTCTATAAATGAAGTACGGAATGTAAATGTGGTAACACAAAGACTGTTTTAAGTCAGCCGAGTTTAGACCGACCACAGAAGGCCTTTTAACTGAAGTCATCTCATTCTTTCAAACACAGTGTAGGGTTATGCAAATGACTGCAGAAATAGCTGCTTCATAACATTAAGTCCGATAACTTTTCTATTGCTGGCCAACCTTGTAAATGATAAAATGAAAAGGTAAATGTAAGCAAGGGACAACCTTTAACATCGAACATGCTGCAAGTATATGGAATGAATAGAAATGTGCTGGGGGATTATCCTCGGGGCACGCGGCGATGTCATTTGCATTGCAGACACAGCTGGCGTGAGAAGATGTGCCGCCAGCATTAGTGATGCAGCAGCAGAAACAGAGGCGTTCTCGTCAGCATGCAGCCCGCCGCGGCCAGCTCTGACCGCTGCCTTCATCTCATGCCCAGGCCAGCGCAGGCACTGCACGCTCTGTTCAGACTGGAAGGGGCAGGGCTGTTCCTTTGGGAGAACAAATGCGATCTTGCATGATTGACTTGGCAGTTAAATGATAGTGTTGGTATCTAAGGGCATAACACGTTTCCAAGAGGCTCCCTGAAAGCTCGTTGCGTATATCGCATCTCACACTTTTGTTACATTGTGCAAATACATCTAAATCAATACCCCTGCTCAAGCTGTACTCCTCACCACGGCATCATCTGTGTAGGCTGCCTAGTGTAAGTTATTATTTCTCGGACTTCCTGAACCAGTCTCTGTCAGCTTATACTAGTTAAGAGGCAGACAGGCCAGTACTCGATTTGGAATAAAGGCGCCTAAGTATGCCACGAATCCGGAATCTATGGCAAGCACTTTAACGCCCTTTGAGATTTCTAGATAAATTGCTATGCCATGACAGACGTATGGCTAGCAGGATAGCACACGGTAATTCGCTATACCTCGCTTCATACTGTACACCGTTGGGCTGGAGAAGAACAAAACAACCCATTAAACAAAAAGTTGTGTGAGGATATCCTAATTAGAGATTGGTGCCCCCTCTAGGTCACTCATAGCATTGGTGCGTATGCCGTCATGGAGCCTATGGGGAGGTCAGGAAGCAGGTCCACTGGGAGCTACGTGCTGGGGGAAAAGGCGTTAACCATGCGGTCCGAACCATGCATGCCCTTACAACACAAGCGTTACCACGCTTCCCTTTACTACGCATATTTCTTTACAACGATTTTCGTTGTAAAGGCGGTAAAAGCATATGCATGGTAAAGGCAGTCAGCGCTCTGGATTTGGAGCGAATGGGCGGGGGTTGGGAGGTGTTGGAGACTTGGAGGGACTTCCTGCCCAGATGAGATTGTGAGAAACAGGAAGGATCGGGACACGGCTTGGTGAGTAGTTTTCTGTTTTTAGGGCTGGGGTCAGGGTAATCTTTAGGGCTGGGGGCCATTTTTAGGGCACAGGGTGGGGGGCTGTGGTGTTCATAGGGCTGGGGTCGGACCGGTTTTAGACCTCAGGAGGGGGGCTAGGTTGTTTTTAGGGCTGGGGGCCGGGTTGTAACCTTTACCGCGCATATGCCTTTACCAATAACCCCATTACAACGAAATTAGTTGTAAAGGCATGCGTGATAAACACACAGTCGTGGTAAAGACTGCGTTGTTAAGGCATGTGATGTAATTGCATGCGTGGTTCAGTCATAAAACCATGTGCTGGAAGACGGTCTAACCCCTCCATCACAAAATAAAAGGTAAGAGTATTACTCTGCTTGCACCCTAAGGACCATACCTGGCCCCTCACATAAGCGTTGCTCAAGGTAGCCTAAGCGCCGCAAGCCTGCCGATGTCTATGAGCAGCCAATCCCATACTATCATCCTCCTACTTCTTCCAATCAGAGTTCCTGATGTCCTTGTTACCATGCATTCTGTAGCCACACATCCAGGGTCAGTCTGGCCAATAGCAGTCAGGCAGTGGGCCGGTTTATGGTCTGCTGAGCCAGTTTTTATTACTGTTTATTTCCCCGATATTAAAACAAACATTGCCTGCAGCAAAACTGAAATCCATGCACTTTTCCATATCTTGCAAAACATTTATACAGGGTGTCTTTATAAGTTAAAAAAAAGCCTTAATTTGCAAACATGGCCCCTTTTTGTTTTTTTGTAGATAGCTAATTCACTAATGGGGGGACAATTTATGTTGGCGCCCAGGCCCGTCTTATATCTCAGTCCGACCCTGCACATATCTGATTTCCCTCAGCCATACCTTTTTTTCGGGACTATGGATGATTTCTAGAACACTATTTACACAGTGCCTTTCCAAGGGCAGAGTCAGGTATGCTAATTTACACTCGTATTTTACTTTCTTTGATTAGTCATTAGACAGAAGAAGTTGACTCTTGGCGTGTAGTCCATTGTTGTTAGTTCATGTCACAATTGTATCCCTTGTTCCTCAAAAACTGGTTCTTAGGGGAATGGAAGCAGGGAGCCTCGTAAACATTGGCCCCTGATTCTAGGAAGGGGCTCCAACCGGAAGGATGAGACAAGACCCATGGAGAAATGGTAGGAGCCCGCTGTTACCGCAGTGTAGCAACCAACAGAAGAAAGCGGAGAACTGAGAAATTACTGGATTTTTCTGCTCCTGGTTTTGAACGTGCAAGCCTCTGGACTGAATCCCTGGTTCAGCAGAAGTAATTCTGCGGCTAAATTGTAACGAGAATGTAAACCTTTCTGTCCGCTGAAGGCTTACAGCTACTGACACCAGAGGCAGGATACAATATTGTCAAGAAAGACGCTCCACGTCAAGGCTATGAGCTGGTGTCCTAAAAACCACTATTTTACACTTTCTGCTGAGTGGATTTACAAGAGAGTTACTGGAAGCATTAAGAAGGCTATATGTCTTACTTATCGCACGTGTTGCAACACTGAAGCAAAGACGTAACAGTGACAGTGTGCTGGGGCTAGGCCAGCCTGTGGTATCTGAAGCGACTATCCTGCAAACCCTGTAAGAGTGCTTTTGCCGAGGAAACCCGGAGGAGTGTGGTGACTTTAATCTGAGGTCGTGTAAGCCAAGCAGGTCATGGTTTTTACCATTCTGAGGATATCTTCGTTTGGCGGCTTTAGGGTGTGTGGCAGACCCGACTAATCAGATCTGTTGGAGAGAAAGTTAACATGGACTCTGGAACTGGTCAGGGAGGGGCCTTCAAGACTAGACAAGCGTTGTGACGAGAAAAACAATAGATGTGAATATATTTAATATTCTACTTCAGCTGAATGTATGCCTATTAACTAAGACCTAGGTCCCCCAAATCCCAATTGCATCAGGGAGAGTCCGGTGGTGTTTGGTAGGGGCATGTAGTGTGTACCATACTTAAAAAGGCAAAGAACAAAACAAGTGCTAAAATATTATCGACCAAATGGGTTAATTTACCAATAAAACCACAACATTTTCTTTACACAAGCAGGATGGAAACGGTCGTCAGGTTTCCTTCTCTGAGTCTCTAGTGACAAGGTCCTGGTAGGTGATAACATTCTAGACGATAAAGAGGCAACATCAACGCTTGGAAAAAAAAAAAACATAAGGGGAAAGCCAAAGAAACCCAATTAACGCCTCTAAGAATATATATGGAAATTATGCAATATCAGTAAGAGCATGTGACAAATGATTTTTAACTGATTGAATTTAAGTGACATACATCCAATTTATGCTTTATATTCTGAATATTCTGTGAAATTATTAGGGCCCAGGTTCTAGTAAAGAGTAGGGTTGTCCTTTTATAGAATAACGACTGTAGGGTTAGGTTCTGATTCTGAAGTTAACTGAAATGATAGTTTTGCTGAATTTGCAGAGTAGAACCCAACGATTAGCATTATGCTTTTTTCTCTGGATCTGATTTGAGAGGAACCATGGTGTCTAACACCAAAAAGATGAAGAATGATGCTAATAATAATGGCAACTGTATTAGTTAAATGAACGATTGGCCTGTTCGTGGGTCTTAATTCTTTTGTTGAGCATGCTTCTACCTAATCCTAATTTAGCAAATTTAGAAGAGCATCAAAGATTAAACATGAAGATATCGCATAGAGATGGGTCTGAGGAAATTTGTGTTTTGAGAAAGCGTTCTTAAAGCTATTGAGTACTCAAATGTGATGAATGCAAAGGGATTCTATAATTGTACCAATTTACCCGCCTTAACAGCTGCTGGTGTGACTTATCATTTGTCATTGACCTATGCTGTGACCTGCACCATATTCATGAATTTCTTCTACCGTCATGTGCAGTTTGAGAATTATTTTTCAAACTATGATCGGTCTATAGATAATTTACCTAGGATTAGGGTTTCAAACTTTCGAAAAGGAGCAGTCTGTGGTTCGCATGTTGCCTTACATGAAAGCCAATCGCACAAACTACTAACACATCTAGTTCCAATGCTTCATGTAAATTGAGCAAGGATGAGAAGGGTTTTATAGAATTAAATGAGAGGAGATGGAAGTTTGAAGAAAAAGGAATGGAGAAAGGAAAGGTTTGAAAAAGGAGCAAGGGGCTAATAAGAATTTAGGTGTACATCCAAAATGGAGTTTGAACTGGAAGAAGAAACAAACTTTTGCATTGTGAGAGAGAAAGATGAAGTTCAAATCCAGAATTTGCGGGATGGAGCGATTGTGATTGGGCATAAATATAAGCCCAAGGGAGTTGAGATTTTGATGGGAAAGGGACCTATTATTAGAGGAGTTTATTATGTATGCAGAAGGAATGCTTATTACTTCCTCGTGCCTCTCACTTATCTCCATTACGCAATGAGGCCCTTGTGCCTTGTAGACACACCCCCTACCAATATAAAAAGGTTCCGCCCCCCTCCACAACTCCTGCTCTTGTGTGTCTGTAGACACGGTAGGGTGAGTGTGGCGTGCTCGCTCCATCGTGGGTTTGTTTCGTTAGTTGGTGTCGGCTGCTTCCTTTTTGTCATGCGTTGCGGCGTGATGGTTCCTGATGCGGTGAGTGTTCTGTGATCCCTTGGTTTGTTTACCCACATTTTCACCAGGCTGGAGGTCAGCGGTGCCTTCCTCTGGTCAGGGTGGGCATGGCCTGTTGCCGGGGCTGGTTCCATCAGCCAGAGGTTTGCTGTGCCTTTCTCCGGCCAGGGTGTGTGTATGGCTGTGTGGCAGCGGTACTCAGCTGGTCAGCAGTGGATGATTGAAGGCTCTACACTGCGGAGCCTGCGGACTGTTTTCTCGTGCACCGGGTGTGCACTTGTTGCGCTGCAGAGCCTCTCTGTTCTTGCTTGCGGTGCAGGGGGGGGGGGGAGGGGGAGGGGGAGAGAGGTTGCACGGTCTTGATGTCTCCCGGACTGCTGGACCCCTGTGGTGGGTGCGAAGGGGGGGGGGGTGCCTGTCTTCATTCTTTATGTAACCCGGAGCAAGGGGTGCTGTGGTATGTCTCCTGTGACCCACGTGGGAAGCAGCATCTGCTTGTGGTGCGACAGACTTTTCCCTGCTTCTGTGCTGTTTTTTTTCTCCCGGCCAGAGGGCTGCGGTGCCAGTCTCTGGCTGGGAGATGTTGCCAGGCTATCGGCTTCTGTTGGTTCTACTCAGCTGGGCAGCTGTATTTCCAGCGGGCATGGTTCCTGGTGTGTTTATCTTGTTGGTGGAGCTCTTCTTGGTTGATCCGTAATGTTCAGGAGAATGGTTATGGCTGGAGACGGCATGTTTTAGTTTGGTGCGGCCAGTGAGGGGTGTGTTTGTTTTGCTGCAAGCGGTGCAGCAGCCTTGTGCATAGCTTCTTTGCTCTATTCACGTCAAGCTGGAGGGCTTCTTCGGCCAGAGTGTGCATTTAGGTGTCATGGGGACTCTGGTTGTCAGCGCTTTTCTTGATGTACTATGGAATATGTCAAATGTGGGCCTGCAAGCGGACACACGCTGTGGCTCAGTGGTGCTGGCGCCCATCTCTCGCTTTGTCATGGCATTCGTGCCAAGGGTTCGAGTCCTGCTACGGGGGTTTAGGCAGACTCGTTAATGTGTCTGTGGCCTCTATGGGTGGGCGCCTAGCGCTCGCTCCGGCGGGGGTTGCCTTACTGCATTTGGGCTTTGGATTTGCAGGGTCGTCTTGGTCTGTGACATTTCACAGGCAGCCTGGCCCATAATTTATGGGTTTCTGCGCATTCCTTCCTTGTGTGTGGCCATGGCTGTGGAAGCTTCACAGCGTCCTCGTGAGCCCGTCTGCACACGTCAGTGCGGTGCTTTGATTTACTAGTGGGAAAGGCTGTGCAGAGGTTCCTGAGATTGGGGGAATCCTTGACCTATGAAAATCCCTGGGCTTGTCGAGGCACTTCAGAGCTGTGCTCTGACTGTCGCTGTGGCATCTCAAGGCAGGTGCTGCAGGCTTTTTGGCCATTCAATTACGCATGTTTATGGGGGTGCTAGGCCTTTGGGAGTATGCGGTGGGTGACAGCCTGAGGGGAATATGGTGCTCCTTTCTGTTGGCCAAACAGTCACTATGGGTCGGACGTCCTTATTCATATTATGTATAGCTGTGCTGTATTCTTTTTTGTTGGGTTGAATTCTGACCTATGGCCTGTCCATTTTCTCCTGGTCTGTTGGTTTTCCTCTATATTCTGACTCAGCGTCTGCACTGCTGTAATAGCTTTGGCGTAATTTAATCAGAAGCGTCTGGCCTACCCTGCCTTACAACACATCTGCGTTATTTTCTGGCAGGTGTGCGCAGTAGGGTGGTTTTTAGGTCGAGCCTAGAGTAGCGCGCATGCACTGCTCTGCGAGACTTTATGTAGGTGGTTTTCAAAGCTGACCACACGCTCGTGCACAATGGCCTTTTCCGTGCGGTTACCCGCGGGCGCGATGCACGAGCGTGTGGTCAGCTGTCCAGCGCATCACTCGCGATGCACGAGCGTGTGGTCAGCTGTCCAGCGCGTCACTTGTTTTTGTCTAGTTTTGTATTCTGCGCATGTGCGGTAGTTTTTTTTGTCTAGTTTTGTATTCTGCGCATGTGCGGTAGTTTACGCCCATTGTTATGCTCGCTATGTGTTTTTCGCTTTACCAATACTATCTGCTCCAGGTGTGCATCATTCTGCATACTCTACGTGTACTCTCCACTGCTTGCACTCTGTATTTCTGTTCCTCGTGTACTCCGCCTTTCACCTACGCCTATGCTCGACGTGCGTTATTGCTCTATCAGTAATCCATATCGGTTTCCTGTTGTTTACATGCATGGCTGCTGCCTTGCCTGACCTACGAGGCCCCTTGACAGCAGGGCACAGCAGAGCACGGACCCGGACTTAAAGCTTTCTGGTTCCCTTTCGGGAGGGGAACATTAGGACAGCGGCGGCCAAGTGCTGACAGGCTCACCTGCCCGATTACGTTACGTGTGGCCGTGTTTGGGAGTTTACTTGTGAGGCCTAGCTCGAGAAGCGGTTGCAATTTCCAGGTGGCCTGGAGCTGATAGCGCCTCCGAGGCTTAATGAGATGCACGAAGCCCGGAGTCAGAGATAGCACGCTACGGGGATGCCATTTTGGGTGTCGGGTAAACATCAGGCAGAGGGCACGACTGGTTTCTCCAGTTGGGAATGCCAACACTCCTCCCTAGATTCTCGTCAGTAGGAAGGCTTGTGAATATACACGAGCTGCCCCTGCGCCTGAGGGGGCGGCCCCCAAGTGAGATAGAAAAATAGTGGAGGTTAAGCCTGTAATTTCAGACTGGCCCGGTCGGCGTTGCCCTCCAGAGTTAACGCACGAGCTCAGTCATCAATATGTTTGGAATGCAAATCACTGACAGTGCCTCTTCAGTCACCCGTGAGTTTAGGCACTCAATAAGTCATTATACATGCACTCATCCTATGCAGTTATGCATCCATTCACACGCCCACTGGCTCATTCTTCCATCCTCCCACTCAAACTCAACAAGTACATCAAGATAAATGAAAATAATAAAATTAGAAAAAAGAACACGAACTTCTGCCTAAACTTGGAAGGCATATGCTCCCAATAAAAAAAAATGCAATTAAACATTGCAGAAGGTAGCCATCTTTCAATGCTATCCATTTCATCTGCAGTGTGCCGCATCCATTTCAGCCAATATTTTTAAACCTAGTGGCCATTTTACAACATTGTTTTAAAGTTCCCACCCGGCCACCACTTTTAGCAGCCACATGCTGGCCACATTTGAGTGGTAAAACGATGCAGTCTGCACAATTGCATTCCAAGATGACCTCTAAGTAAACATCACTCTAGGTGACCCTCATGGAAAGGTATTGTGTATCATTTTTACTGTTCCAAGATGGCCGACATATTGCTTCTACACCTGGCGGTCATTTTGGAACGGTAAAACAGTGATGCACTATGGACAATGCCTTTCCAAAATGGCCACACAGTAAAAAAGCAGTGTCTTTCTGGGATGTAACAAACTGCAGGTGAAAGGACCAGCAAGCGAGTGGCCTGGTAGCACTGTCTGAGGCAATACTGAAAACCTTCTACCCTGTGGCTTTGTCAGAGGAGGTTACCAACAACATAAGATTTACCTAGTACAGTAATCTGTGAGGCTCCGTGTAACAAAATACCTGCATACAGACCATTTCATAATGTTATAATTATACACCCCGAAAACTGGCCTTAACAGAATATGTTTAAAAGAGAGCACAAGCACTTAAGCACTGGTTAGTAGTGGTAAAGTGCAAAGAGCCTTAAGAGCCAACAATAACGGGTTCAGAAAAGAGGAGGGGTGATGGCAACATTTTGGAGGTGACTTTGTAGAGTAGGCCAAGTCCAACACGACCCCTCTCTAGCCAAAAGCCAGAGTAGACTACTCAATACCTTGATGTGCTTCCCTGCTTAGGCGATAGAACATGGACAATGGGTGTATTCTACAGTGGCGCTTGTCAGTTCTATGCCCTTGTGAACTCAGTTGGATCCCTCTGTCAACACTCTCCTGAGCCACTGGGCTGACGCATGGGAAACCCTTCTCCTAATCTGTCAACCTCATCTGAGAAGCTCCTAACCTTACTTTTTTCACAGATGCACCCCAGTAGGCAGACAGCACCACCATGGCCAACTAAGTTATGTGGCCCATCCTGCCCCTTGGATCAGACTTCTGTTCCTAACCCAAGAAAAACTCTTCCCATTAAGACAGCAGCCAGAAGAGGTCACTGACAGCTGTCAGTGTCAAAAGCCAGGCCTCACACTGCCAGGTGGAGGCTTCAAGCATGGTCCTTGGGTGGGAATCACTTTCAGGGTTAGGGCTGGTAAGGAGTATCCTAACTGCTCCTAAGGGTCCTCTGACCTCTGAGGTTTCTCGGAGTGGGAGCATCTGCCCCGGGTGATAGGCACACTCCTTCCACTCTCCCTCCCACCAGTCAAGGGCCTGAGACTGGTTCTCCAGCTCAGAGTCTGTACCCTGAGGCTGAACAGGAGAGTGGATGGGGGGGGTCTTTCCACTCCCTACCCCTCCATCAGGGCTCCTGTATCCCTAGTTTGGGAGTTGTACCCCCAGAAACCTGAGCTTTCAGGGCAACTTGGGCGGCCGCCGCTTCTAGGTTTTCTAACACAGATGATAACTAATTTCCCAGAGTGCTGTCATTGGGCATCTGGGGTCTAACTATGACCCTCCTCAGGGCCACTTTCCCATCTCATTCTAGTGGTACCAGAGAGATATTGTGGACAAAGTCCTGCCTAAGAGCCTGGCTTACCCTACACACCTGTTCAGTGTACTGATCTGGCGAAACCGACCTTTCCACCACCATGGTCCGGTTGGCACCGGTATCCCTCAGAGTTGTGACGGGGATCCCATTCACTGTGATCTGATGAACGTGGTGACTTCAAACCTCAGGGATCACAGGTCTACCCTTTGAGTATCTCCCAACTAAGGCAGATCAGGGATGTTCTGCCTTTTGCTCTTGGGGACTACATACCCTTAATCATATTCTACAGCAGTTATTTAGAAAAGTCAATTTCTCATTGTTGGAAAGTGGGTTATTGGTAGGGGCAAATGTAGGTCTGCCACTGGCAATAAGGTCACTAACACATGATAGGACTCAGCATAGGTCTCAGAGAATTATTCCTATGCTCAACCCTTGGTAACGTGGCTGCGAGCAGACAGGCTTAACTTCAAAGACAAGTATGTAAAGCATTCAAAAACACCATTTCAGTAAATAATTAAGACACAACACAAAATAAAAATCCAACACCAATTTATAAAAATAGGTAATATATTTATCTTTTAAATGACACCAAAACGAAAAAAATCCACTGTAGGGAACCAGAGATATGAATTTTTAAAGATTAGTCACTTTCTAGTGCTTAGAAACCAACAGTGCCCCTTTTAGTCATTTCGTTTTCTCTGACAGGGACACACCTTTAGAAATTGTTCTGAAGAATTCTCACCACTGTGTTGTGCCGCCTTCTTCAGCAAGCGGGGTCCAGTTAGAACTCCTTCCTGAAGTTCTGCTTGCGGGTCCCAAAGTATCCAACACACAATCCAAGGTTCTGGGATCTCAAAGAGGGTCCTTGAAAGTGTGAAACTTCAATTCCGCAATCCACTTGAACAAAACCCTTACAAATCCACTGGTACTCCAGGCTGGGAATTCTTTGTGGGGATGTCCAGGTGAGCTCTGTTAACCTGTAGCTTGCAGGGAGTCCACTCTTTAGTCCTTTTGCAGCAAGGTAATCCACAGGGCTGCAGTTTCAGTTAGTGCAGTCTTCAGAGGTCAGGCCTTAGAAATCTTTGCACAGCAAAACTTCTCAGCAGGGCACTTCTTGCTTCAGTAAGTTTCAAGCAGCAGATCTGAGGGGCAGGGCCTCTCTCAGATACTTATTCCACAGTCTCTGGGTCATCCAGGAGGTCAAGCTTCACCAATAGGAGTAGGGTACCCTCCCACTTGAGTGACTCCTTCCTGCAGAGTGTGGCATTATTCTATCCCAGAGTGCATCAAATCTTCCAAATCCATAATGGCTGATTTTCCAGCAAGGAGGTAAGAGCTGGCTAAACACACCCCCTGGGATGGCTTATATCCCTGGCCTCTCCCCTACCATCTGCACATACCTTCCTTAAGCCTAGCCCTGACTCTGGGTCAAGAGTGTCAGAGTGAAACTGAAACCCAGGCCTCCCCTCTGCCTTTGAAGATCATGGTTTACGACTCCACCCCCTGGCCTGGCATTCCTATAGACCAGCACACTGCCCTCCCAGGACAGTTGGTAACCCCAGGGGATCTTTATCACCTCTTCAACGCAGCCTGGCTAATCCCCTTAACTCTGACCAATCAGGGCAGACCAGTGGAAGGCTGAATTTGGACTTACAAACAAGAAAGTCTTATAACTTCTTGTATGTACACTTTAGGAGAAATTCAACAATATAATATCGTTGGATTTACTACTACCATTTTGGGAAGTCTTTGAATGGTCCGGCTAGTCCTCTCCTATCAACATTTATTAATCAATAACTTCCTACCATGTTAACCTATGGGCCATGGGGTTTGCAATGGGGAAAATGACTTGGGCCAGTTTTCTAGCACCAGGGCTTATAAAAACATATTTTATAAGTATTTCCCTAATTTCTACAGGACCCCCAACCCTTGGGCACTTAGGGGAGACTTTAGGGGTTCTGAATCTGTAAAAATATTGCAGATCCTCAATTCCCTGTGCTCCTAGCCTCAAAGTCGAATTTGGGCAGCACTTTAACACAATGTGGGAGTGAAATGTGAAATTTCACTTTACCCAGGCATATAAAAACTCATTTTATAAGGGTGTACATTATAGATAACTGACCCCCCACCCCTGGGATATCTAGGGAAGACCCTGGGGGCCCCTAAAATGCCAAAACATTGTAGGTTATCCATTTTTAAGTGCCCCAAATCCCAAAGTCGAATTTGAGCACAATTTGCTTTTTAAAAGCAGTCCTGGCACCCAGGGCTGCTTTTAAACTGACTCCTGGCTTCAGCAGTGCACGCATGCATGTGCAGAAAAGCTGCTGGCCTCTAAACTGCCATGCCCCAGGATACTGGGGACTTCTAGGTAGTTTAAATCCCCTGCCCTAGTATATACTAGGGGTTTATGGGAGTAGGTCATGCCAATTACAGGGGTACCCCACCATACCAGAGTGTACCCTAGTGTATGTTGGGTGTCTTAACTGTATTCTAATGTGTTCCTTTCAGCTTGGCACTGGCCCTGGGCCTGGTTAGACAGAGCCAAGGGTCAGTCAGAGTCAGTTACCACCAGTTCCAGTCAGCAAAAAGTTGGGGGGTGCCCAGGGCACAGGATGACTTTACAACACTCATACAGTGGGAAACGCATCCACAATACACTATGAAACTTGGGCTTTCCACAACTAAATGGTAGACTTTGACCAGACCAACCTGTAAAATCTACATTTAAATCAGCAGGTAACACCACTGTCATCGATTGTACTCTTATTCATGTGTCAAATAGTGATTTTATGTTCAGACTTTCAAATTATTAAAAGACCTGAGAGCAACCATGAACCTCAGTCTATTTCTCTAGCCTTGGGCATTAGTCTGTATAATAACTTGAGACAACTTGAAGATAGTACTGAGATAAGGCATAGAAGAATAATCTGGAACAATAATTTCTCAGTTCGTTTAACGAAAATTTGAGCTGAAAACTCAGTTCATGCAGCAATAAGAGAGATTCTCTTTACACCTCTGCAAGGTGTAAACTGGTGTGCGAAATGGGATTTACTGTGGCTACTCATTTTTTAGGTCTCGCTGAGCCAGCGCGCATGCGCTGCTCTGCGAGACATTTAGTAAGGGGCTTTTGGAAGTGCTACCAGAGAGGCTCCCAGCTTGCGTTCACGATGGCGTGCACGCACGCAGCTGCCATCTGGGTTTCCTATCTCTTCCTCATTTCCTCGTCATGGCTCATTAACTCTCTGGACTCTGATGTTTCAATCGCAGCAGCAGCTCACATTACCAACTGAGGGCCCTGGACTACAGTCACATGAAAAACAACAGCGATTAGCATTGAAATGCAAGCTTTTTTTTTGTCTAGTTAGAAATATTGCTTCGGTGGGTTGATTTCACCTTATATCGCTATTTGTTTTATATTAGGAGTCACAGCCTAATTACCAGTATTTTTGTCTCACTCTGTGTTTTTAAAAAATATTTATTCGCGCAAAGCACAAAGCTATATTTAAGGTTACTTTTTCTGCGTCACTTCTTCACTCTATTTAAACTCCACACCCCCACTCTCTTATTGTCTCTCTCCTTCTCTCTCTCTCCCCTCTCTAATTCTCTCTCTACTTAATTAACTCTCCCTCTCTATCTTTTTTAGCCTTTCATTCTCTCTCTCACCCCTTTATCTGTTTCTCTTTCAAACTACTTCATTCACTCTCTCTCCCCTTCTTTCTCTCTCTCTATCCCGCTCCACCCTTTATTCTATGTACACCCTTTCTCTCTCTTTCTCTCTCACCACCCTCTCTAATTGGGCATTATATCTTCACTCTATCTCTCACTCGGCAACACCACAGCATCACTCAGAGCCAGCACAGCATCAATCAGAGCCAACACAACATCGCTCAACGCCACCACAGCATCGCTCGGCGCCACCACAGCATCGCTCGGCGCCACCACAGCATCGCTCGGCGCCACCACAGCATCGCTCGGCGCCGCCACAGCATCGCGCGGCGCCGCCACAGCATCGCGCGGCGCCGCCACAGCATCGCGCGGCGCCGCCACAGCATCGCGCGGCGCCGCCACAGCATCGCGCGGGCGCCGCCACTGGCATCGCTGCGGCGCATCGCTATCAGCATCGCTGGGCGCCGCCACAGCATCGCTGGGCGCCAGCCACAGTATCGCTGGGCGCCGCCACAGCATCGCTGGGCGCCGCCACAGCATCGCTGAGCGCCGCCACAGCATCGCTGGGCGCCGCCACAGCATCGCTGGGCGCCGCCACAGCATCGCTGGGCGCCGCCACAGCATCGCTGGGCGCCGCCACAGCATCGCTGGGCGCCGCCACAGCATCGCTGGGCGCCGCCACAGCATCGCTGGGCGCCGCCAGCAGCATTGCTGAGCGCCGCCACAGCATCGCTGGGCGCCGCCACAGCACGCGTCGGGCGCCGCCACAGCATCGCGCGGGCGCCGCCACAGCATCGCGGCGCCGCCACAGCACGCGCGGCGCCGCCACAGCACGCGCGGCGCCGCCAGCAGCAGCGCTGCAGTACGCGCCGCCGACAGCACGCGCGGCGCCGCCACTAGCACGCGCGGCGCCGCCACAGTCACGCGCGCCGCCGCACAGCACGCGCGCGCCGCCACAGCACGCGCGGCGCCGCTACACACGCGCGGCGCTGCCACAGCACGCGCGGCGCCGCCACAGCATCGCGCGGCGCCGCTACAGCACGCGCGGCGCCGCCACAGCATCGCGCGCGCGCCGCCAGCACGCGCGGCGCCGCCACAGCAGTCGCGCGGCGTCGCTGCACAGCACGCGCGGCGTCGCCACAGCATCACTCAGCGCCGCCACAGCATCACTCAGCGCCGCCACAGCATCACCAGCGCCGCCACAGCATCACTCAGCGCCGCCACAGCATTACTCAGCGCCGCCACAGCATCACTCAGCGCCGCCACAGCATCACTCAGCGCCGCCACAGCATCACCAGCGCCGCCACAGCATCACTCAGCGCCGCCACAGCATCACTCAGCGCCGCCACAGCATCACTCAGCGCCGCCACAGCATCACTCAGCGCCGCCACAGCATCACTCAGCGCCGCCACAGCATCACTCAGCGCCGCCACAGCATCACTCAGCGCCGCCACAGCATCACTCAGCGCCGCCACAGCATCACTCAGCGCCGCCACAGCATCACTCAGCGCCGCCACAGCATCACCAGCGCCGCCACAGCATTACCAGCGGCGCCACAGCATCACTCAGCGGCGCCACAGCATCACTCAGCGGCGCGCACAGCATCACTCAGCGGGCGCCACAGCATCCCTCAGCGGCGCCACAGCATCCCTCAGCGGCGCCACAGCATCCCTCAGCGCCGCCACAGCATCCCTCAGCGCCGCCACAGCATCCCTCAGCGCCGCCACAGCATCCCTCAGCGCCGCCACAGCATCACTCAGCGCCGCCACAGCATCACTCAGCGCCGCCACAGCATCACTCAGCGCCGCCACAGCATCACTCAGCGCCGCCACAGCATCACTCAGCGCCGCCACAGCATCACTCAGCGCCGCCACAGCATCACTCAGCGCCGCCACAGCATCACTCAGCGCCGCCACAGCATCACTCAGCGCCGCCACAGCATCACTCAGCGGCGCCACAGCATCACTCAGCGCCGCCACAGCATCCCTCAGCGCCGCCACAGCATCACTCAGGGTCACCACAGCATCACTCAGGGCCACCACAGCATCACTCAGGGCCACCACAGCATCACTCAGGGCCACCACAGCATCACTCAGCACCACCACAGCATCACTCAGCGCCAAGACAATATCACTCAGCACCACCACAGCATCACTCAGCGCCAAGACAATATCACTCAGCACTACCACAGCATCACTCAGCACCACAGCAGTATCACTCAGCAAGACCTGAGTATCATTCAGCATCACCTCAGCATCGTCTCCGCACCAGTCACCACCACCACCACCACCTCAGCATCACTCAGCACCACCTCAGCCTGCTCTCGGAATCTGGCATCTGTTGATTTTCCCCTAGCGTCTGGCCGCTGCTAGTGTTATAATACAGGTACTAGTTCCCAACCTTCACCCTCCGATTGTTTATGCCCCCTCAAAAAAAAAGCTTTAACAAACAACCATTGCAATAGGCAGAAACAAGTTGCCAGCATTGCAAGAACAAAAGAAAACTGAGGAAATTGTTTATTGTAAATACTTTTTTAATATGGTCGTTCAGTTTTACATAATGCCTTCTTGGTCATATATAAAGTAACAAAAATGCTTCTGACACTTTTTTATTATAACTTTTCAGCATGCTGCACAGCAGCCACACTTCTCTACAGCACAGCTTGAAGACATTGGCAAAGTCAATAGCTCTGGCTAAACGCTTATAAGGCCCCAAAGGCGAGACCTATTGGCTATGCCAATGCTTGTTCTGACAAGGGGCTGTGTTCACTCAGCCAGAGGTCTCCACTGCCTTTTCTCCAGCCTGTGGTGTGTTCCTGGTTGGCCATGCAGCCAGCTGCTCTCCGTTCTTTGGCTGGGGGCTCTCTCTCTGCGACTTTCTTTTGTGTTCCTCTGGCTCTGACGGCTATGGGCTGGACTCCTGGTGTTTCACTCGTTGAGTGTGCTGTTCCTTTGTTGGAGTGTGGTGGTTCAGCCTGTGGGGGTCTCTGTGTTGTGCTTCTCCGGGTGGTCTGTTGTCGGCAGCCTATCTGAGCTGTGAGCAGTTACCTTCTACTATAGGCCTGACTCCAGGGGAATTCTTGGCCTGGGCTTGTTGGAGCACTTCAGTTCTCCACCAGTCACTCTGGCAGGATGGGCGTACTGCGGTAGCGTGGAGCTGCACGCTTTCAGACATTCATTTGTCCACGTGCTGGGCCTCTCGGTGAATGCTACTAGTAGCAGCCTGAGGGGGATGCTCCTTGCTGATGGTGCAGGGGTCACAGTTGGCTTTTCCTGTAGCGGGCTTCCTTGCACTTGGATGGTCTCCGGTGGATTGTGTGCTCTACCTCTCGCCATGTCTGGTTATGTACCTGGTGTGCAGTTTTTCGTGCCTTTCTATTGTTCAGTTTGGGCTTCACCCTCTTTCTGTTCCATGATGGGGCAGTGGTCTCCATCTCCTTCTTCTCCCGTACCTTGGTGGTTGGGGTGGCGCTGTTGTCACGTTTCATCTGCTTGGTTCCATCTTGGTCCCTCTTGTTGATGAAGCTTTATTCGGTTCTAGGGGAAATCCTTGCTGTGGCGCTATCCTTGCTGTAATGGGCTGACGGTTCCTCTGGTTGCTGGTAGGCAGCTATGGCTGTCCCATATTCCTTTCTTACTTCGCCGTTGGGGGTGCCTGGTTGCTCAGTAAATAGTTGTTTGGTTTCCCGGGCTGTCTGACGTGGCTTGGTTGCATGCCTGGTCATAAAGGTCCTCTCCCAGTGCCTTTTCTCACTTGGCTGCCTGGGGCTTTCCCACGTGCAGTTCCCGGTTCCTCTTCCTTCTGTTGTGGTGGTTTTGCCCGGGTGGGGTTGGCGGCTGATTATTCTCCATGCTGCGGGACCCTCAGGCTGAGCTCCTGGCTTGGGTTGTCCAGGGAGCGCATGTCCTGTGGATGGTAAATTGCAGTGTTTCTTCCTGAAGGCGTGCCTGCCTTTCCATCTGGTGGGTGTAGTGGTTCGTTGGGAGCTACCTTTTTATCATCTTCCTTCCACATGTTACAGGGTGCCTCCCTGCTCCCATTCTATGGTGGGCTGCCCAGTTCCGCTGGTTTGGGTTGGGGGGAGGGGTGTTTCGGCATGCTGATGGGCTAGGGGTGTTTCAGCCGGTGTTGGTTCGGTGGCTCTTCATAAACTGGGAGACGTTCATTACTGGCTACTCCTTCCCCTGTTGTCTTTGTGGCTGCGTTCATGTTGCAGGTTGCGTTCCTGCACGTCCATGTTTGTCCATGTCTTTGGCTGTTTCTGGGGTTCGCTGTGGTGTCTCGGCCTTCCCAGTTCCTGCCATCTGGGATGTGGACAACCTTCTGTGGTTGCCTGGGTATGGGTTACCCTGGTGGCTTTTCGGACGCCTCCATTACGCTATTCCCCGATTTTGTTTCCAGGGGAGGGGGGGTGTCAGTTTGGGGGGTGGATGCCCCGCGGTTTCATTGGCCTGCGGGCCTGTTGGTTGCTTCCCTCTGTTTGCATTGTTCAAGGGTTTCTGGTTTGGCTTCGGTGAGGGGCCCTCCGCTTGTTCTGGTGACTACGGAATGGCCAGTTCTGTGGGTTCCTCTGTTGTTGATGGTGGAGGGTCCGGAGTCATGGGATCCATTGGTTACATCTGCACTGTGGTTTCATGGTCTCCTAGTGCCCTCTCTCGCATTTCCCGAGTTGGCATCTTGCTGACTGGGCGAGGTGTCTTGTTGTAAGCATCGTCTCTCGGCTTTTGTCTCCTTTTCTGTGTGGGCGCCCAGTGGGGGGGTCTGCCTGGTCTTCTTATGCTCACCATTGGCTGTAGTTTGGGGCTAGGTGTGCTCGTGCGCACGTTGTTCCATTTTCTGATTCACTGCCTCTGGTGTTGCTGGTCCTCCGGGATGGCCTTTGGAGCTTTGCGGTCCCCTTGATGGGGCCTGATGGTTGGTCTGGGTCTGGTCTCCCGGTTCTTTGTGGGGTAATCTATTCCCTCAGGGAGTGTGTCCCTCTTGGGGCTTTCCCTCTGGTTTTGTGGGCTCTCCGGTGTTCCCCGTTTGTCTCTCTTTCGTCTGTGGGGGTTCAGCCCTCTGGCTCTGCAGGTATTGTTCCTTTTTTCTGGTTGGCGGTTGTCAGCTCGCTGGCTGGGGGGTCCTTGGCTCATTGTATTGTTGGTCTTTCCTGTGTTTGGGGCCGGTTTTGGCTCCGGGATTCTGTCCCGCTGTGTTGGGGCTGGACTGTCTTAACCGTTGTTTGCCCTTCAATTGTGCATCTTGTTTGGGTGTTCTGGGCTGATGCTTGGACAGTTGGCCTGTTTTGTTTGGCTTGGTATGTCTCATTGTGTAATGGAGATAAGCGAGAGGGACAAGAAGGTAATGTTTCTATTACTTACCGGTAATCACATTACTCCAAGTGCTACTCTCGCTTATCTCCATTACGGCCCGCCCTCTCTCCAAGTTGCCCGGCCAACTGGGTGTACGGTGGGTAGGTATGCACAGGAGTTGTGGAAGGGGCAGAGTCTTTTTATATTGGTAGGGGGTGTGTCTACGAGGCACAGGGGCCCCATTACATAATGGAGATAAGCGAAAGTAGGACTTGGAGCAGTGTGATTAACAGTAAGTAATAGAAACATTTCCAACTTCCAGTTAATTGGATTGGTAGTTGCATTTAGCCTTAGTGTTTCCTAAGGTGTTTCATGAAGATGAAACAGATAAGGGAGTGCAGATTTATGGAACACAAGGTTTACAAGTAGTAGGTGATTTTTTTGGTGCCATTATTCCTTCTGTAGGTGTAGTTTTGAACGACTTAAAGATCAGAAAGCGGTCTACATCAGTTGACTACCTCGCTACTAACATCTAATGCATTCAACTGCTATTAACTGTGCTTGCAGCAATAAGAGCAATGGTTTTGCAGAATAGGCTTGCTTTAGATATCTTCCTCGCAAAAGAGGGTGGAGTCGGTTGCATGTTACATGTTCAGAAGTGCTGTACATACACAGCATTTGTTTTTTAAAGAAGGGTGACCCTATTACTTTAGAGAACTTGGGGTGGTACAGCGTTTAAAGGGAACATTGGTTCACTAGGATATACATCTTTTAACAAAGTGAAAGAGTATTCTGTATTATGAAGACAGCAAAACTACTAACTTTTACCAAGGCATATACTTAAAAGGCCAAAAAAGAGTGGAAATATAAACATTATATTTATCATCAAAACAAGAGATCTGCTGCTCATGCTATAAGTGACATGAAAGGTGCAGTGCAAGGTGCTAGACGAAACAAAACAACACATCACTATTAAAAAGACATATGACTCCTATCTGTACAATTATTTCATTATTATTTGAGTCTATAGGAGTCTGGTATCAACAGCGTTTTGACCTCTATAACTGTGAGGTCATCATCAGGATGGGAGTGAGAGCACCCAGTATCTGGAAGTTAAAAAGAGAATGTCTATGTAAAAATATGGTACAAAAAAAAAAGAAAAAAAGAGATGGCCCCACACTATCGAGGACAGGGATCAACAATCAGAACAAGAACATTTTCTCCCCACAGAAGCTGATCTGCTCACTATCCACTTCACATTCACACCATATTCATCCAAAACTCACTCTAAATCCAGTACCACAACACACTTAATCCGGGTGCGAAAACTTATAATACCATATTCAAAAAAATTATAGTATGTATGTACCCACAATAAAAATAATGATCACACAGAGCATCTGATCCAAAAAGTTAAAACATTATCAAAACATTTCAGACATTAACAAGCATTTGCAATGCAATAGGTCTCACATTTGCTGGAGTTGCGAGATCTGTTGCAGAGTCATCTACGGGACACTGTTTTGAACACATGTTGAGGACAGTCACCATGCACACGGAGCAGAGTCAGGAAACAATTAAAGCAGGCGCCATGCTAAAATATAAAGAGCTGCGTCTGTGCCATGGTAATATAAAAAAAAATATATATAAAAAAGAGGCAGAAAACAATTGAAATAAGCGGGTGCCGTGCTAAAATATAAAGCACGGCGCCCGCGCATATTTAACTTATGTGCATGGCGGCCCGTGAAGCGGGCGCCATGGTGATAAAAATAAAAGCACGAAACCGGGCACCGCAGTAGGCGCCATGGTGGCACAATACAAAATAAAAGAAGTCCCTAAACGGAACAAATGAAAACTTACAGCATAACAAAACAGTAGTTGGTCAGTGCTCCCTGCGATGCAATGGAAGTGATATATCTGGAGCACTAACCAATGAGAAGCCAGCAAAGAAGACTGATGCAGGAGTCAACCTATGGTAAGCAGCAGGCAGGATTACACACCGTATACAGACAACAACAGGTCTTGCAGACAGCGCATGCGCGCTAACGCTCGACGTGAAAATGGGTGATCCATAACTGCAGTCTTGGGTGACCTGAACCCAAGGTGTCCAGAAAATCATAAAAAAATTTAGACAAGCTTTTTTTGGCATTTAGACTGCAGCTGGCCAGCCCGGTAGACTTCAGTGGTGAGTATAGCTTAATCTTGAATGATGTTCTGAAAGTAATTTCTTTATTCCAAGGAACGTGCTACTATTTACCCGTTTCAAGCAGTGTAAACAATTTTGGGCACTAGTGCTATTAAGATTTTTTTTTAGAATTTGCTCTGATAGTTTTGCATGGCATGCACATAGCATACTGAATAGATATTTCGGTTCAATTAATTGAGGTAAATCTTCGGCGCATTGAAGCATCTGGCATTACAATTAACTACTTTGAAATTAATATCAACTCTTAAATAATCGATGAAATTCATGTTTGTCCCTGGGTGGCCAGTGACGTAATGCAAAATGTTGTCACCCGCCACTGACCGCGAAGAGGGGCCTCTGAATCTCCTTATTATATCACATGATTGGCATTGGGCTAGATGGCGGAGGGGGGGGGCGTAGGCTTGAGCACACCACCCGCTGATGGTAGGGGGGGGGTCCATGGCCGATAAGACTAACTTCGTACTGCGACCACGTAACTCCAAGCACAAACCCCTTCGGCCCTCCTCCAATAATGATCGTAACAAAGGTTTCCCATCCATCCACTGAGAAAGGAGACCTAGAAACGAATGTTTGATTCTTTTTTCCTGCGTGTTTATTTGTCTCTTCGTATTCTAATGCCAAACTCATAACATCACGTTCCAGTCTTTATTTACAGGCACTGGGCTGCGAAGCCAATAGGTCTGACTTTAAAAGCTATCGCGCAGAGGCGTCGTTTTCGCTTGCAACCAGACTCGGTGTCTTTGCAAATGGCAGGTATTTCGGTGGCACACTACAAAACGCACAATGGAACTTAATGCACAAGTTACTAACTTGTGTAACGATATATCTGTAAGAGACAGTAGTTAGTGACAGATTCCTTACCTTAGAATATCCCCAGGCGTCAGGCTGGATCCGGAAAGTTTTACGTAGCAGTACCCTTGCGCGTTGGTAGGCGGCGTCGTGCGGCTCCGCGTCCGTCGTCGGGATCGCCGGGATGACGTCGCGGGCAGTACTTAGACGCCGCCCCTGCGCGCTGACGTCAGTTCTGTACACGACTTTCCGCGCCAGGAACGCAGAGCCATGCAAGAAGCTGACATAGGTGTCTGAAAAAAAAGTCTAGGGCCCTGAAAGGGATGTCCTTAACCCTAGAAATCAGTTCGCAGAATGGGGAGGATGGGTGGGGCGGTAAGGAATCTGTCACTAACTCTGTCTCTTACAGATATATTTTTACACAAGTTAGTAACTTGTGCATCTGAAAGAGACACGTTAGTGACAGATTCCTTACCTTAGAATAGATACCCCAGCAATACCAACCCCGGTGGTGGGTCTGCGAACAGATTCAGACAAGGAAGTCCCAGAGGACAGAACGGCCAAAGAAGCCATCCCTCCGGACCTGGCTGTCAAGGCAGTAATGTTTGGTAAACGTGTGCAGCGAGGCCCACGTAGCTGCCTGACATATATCCTGCAGCGGAACACCGCGGCCTAAGTCCGTGGTAGCATCCGTTGCCCTGGTGGAATGGGCACACAGCCCAACAGGAGGCTCCTTCTTAGCCAAAGAATAGCAGGCTTTGATACACAAGATGACCCAGCGGGAGATGGTCCTCTTGTGTACCGCCCGACCTTTTTTGGCGCCCACGTAGCCAACAAAGAGCTGGTCATCCACCCGGAAGTGTTGTGTGCGGTCAATGTAAAAGGCAAGCGCACGTTTTGGGTCCAGACGGTGGAGCCTCTCTTCCTCTCTGGAAGGATGCGGAGGCGGAAAGAAGGTGGGCAAAGTGATGGTATGGCCAATGTGGAAGGCAGTAACCACCTTTGGCAAGAAGGACGGACGCGTCCGAAGAACAACCTTGTCTGGATGAATAGACAGAAAGGGGGGTTTGCATGAAAGAGCCTGGAGCTCACTCACCCGCCGAGCGGAGGTGATGGCTACCAGAAAGGCTGTCTTCAGAGTAAGAAGACGAAGAGGACAGTTATGCAGAGGCTCAAAGGGAGCGCACATTAAAAAAGTAAGAACCAAGTTTAAGTCCCACTGAGGCATTATAAACGGAACAGGAGGAAAGAGGTGTGTAATGCCTTTAAGAAACCTGTTAACAACAGGGGACTTAAAAAGAGAGGGCTGATCAGGAAGCCTGAGAAAGGCCGAGATTGCACAAAGATAGCCCTTGATGGTACCCAGGGCAGAACCCTGTTGGGCCAGAGAAAGAAGGAACAAAAGAACCTCAGAAAGAGGGGCAGAGAGGGGATTCACAGCCTTTGCTGTGCACAATGCCACAAACTTGTTCCACCTGCAGGCGTATACCACCTTAGTGGAGGGACGCCTGGCTGCCAGAATCACATCACAAACTTCGGGAGGCAAGTCGAAAGGAATCAACTGCCGCCGCTCAATCTCCACGCAAGCAGGTGTAGACTGGACAGGTTCGGGTGGAGGACCGTCCCCTGCTGCTGCGACAGAAGATCCTCCCGAAGAGGCAGACGGATCGGGGGATCGACGCTCATACTGAGTAGCTCGGGATGCCAAACTCTTCGAGCCCAGTCCGGAGCCACAAGGATGACTTGGGCCCGGTCACGCCGAATCTTCTTCAACACTCTGGGTAGAAGTGGTATAGGCGGAAAGGCGTACAACAGACCGCAACTCCACTCGCGACGAAAAGCGTCGCCGAGCGAGTGCCGCCTTGGAAATGCCAAAGCGCAGAACTGCTGACATTGCGCGTTCTCTTCGGTGGCGAACAGATCTAACCAAGGCTCTCCCCACTGCTGAAAGAGACCTTGCGCCACCTCCGAGTGAAGACGCCATTCGTGATCCATCATGCACCTGCGGCTGAGTTCGTCCGCCCTGGCGTTCAGGGAACCTGCCAGGTGTTGAACCATCAGGAAAATGCCCTGATGTTCCAGCCATGTCCAGAGGCGCAGAGCCTCCTGACATAGGGTCCACGACCCCACCCCGCCCTGTTTGTTGCAGTACCACACGGCGGTGGTGTTGTCTGTGAACACCTGCACTACCTTCCCCTTGACAGAGGGAAGGAATGCCTTGAGTGCAAGTCGGATCGCCCGGAGCTCCAGAAGGTTGATATGGAGCCGGGACTCCGCCGGAGACCAGAGGCCTCTGATCTCCGCCTCTCCCATGTGACCGCCCCATCCCAGAAGGGACGCGTCCGTCACGACTGTGCTCTGGTTGGGGAAGGAGAGGGATCTGCCCTGACCCATTGCCGGTTCGAGAGCCACCACTGCAACTGTTTTGCAGTCCCCTCCGAGATTTGGACGTGATCGGACAGGTTGCCCTGGTGCTGCGCCCACTGGAGCTTCAGGTCCCACTGCAGAGCCCGCATATGCCATTTGGCATGATCGACCAGCAGGATGCAGGAGGCCATGAGGCCCAGCAGCCTCAGGGTCATCCGTACCGAAACCCAGGATAGAGGCTGAAAGATCGGAATCATAGCCTGAATATCCCGGACTCGCCGTTCAGGAGGATAGGCCCGAAACTGCGTCGTGTCCAGAACTGCTCCGATGAAAAGGAGCTGTGGAGAAGGAATCAGGTGCGACTTCGGCACATTGATGGAGAACCCCAGCGAGTGCAGGAGTTCGGCCGTAGTCTGGAGGTGGGAGACGACTGCCTGGGACGAGCCCGCCTTCAGCAGCCAGTCGTCGAGGTAGGGGAAGACTGGAACCCCTGCCCGGCGCAGATGAGCTGCGACCACCGCCATCACTTTCGTGAACACCCGAGGGGCACTTGTGAGGCCAAAGGGGAGCACGGTGAATTAAAAATGCTCGAGGCCCACCATGAACCGCAGGTAACGCCGGTGGGCCGGCAGGACGGGGATGTGGAAATAAGCGTCCTGCAAGTCCAACGCTACCAACCAGTCTCCAGGGTCGAGGGCAGTCAAGACCTGAGCTAGGGTGAGCATCTTTAACTTCTCCTTCCGGAGGAAGCGATTGACGTTCCGGAGGTCCAAGATAGGACGCATGTCCTCCTTGTCCTTTTTGGGCACCAGAAAGTAGTGAGAGTAGCAACCACGTCCTACTTCTGGGGTCGGAACGCGCTCGATGGCCCTCTTGGCCAAGAGGGCCGCAACTTCCTTCTGAAGAATCACCAAGTGATCCCCTGACATGCGGTGGAATCGAGGTGGCATGGCTGGGGGGATGGTCTCGAAGGGGAGGGAGTAGCCCCTTCGGACAATGTCCAAGACCCACTTGTCCGAGGTGATGGCACGCCAGTGGTGAAGGTGATGGCGGACCCTGCCCCCTACTGGCGTGCTGTGCACCTGAAAGGAAGGACTAGGAGGGCTTGGAGGCCGCGGACGGGGCGGGGTTGGTGACCTGACCCGCATGCTGGTTGCCTGACCCGCCACGGCGGGAGCCACGTCCTCGGCCACGCGAAGACGCTTGCTGCGCGGGCCGGTGGCTGGGCAGCGGACGTGACTGGGCGCCCCTTCCGTGGCCACGAAAGGGGCGAAAAGCAGACGGTAGAGGAAGGCGTACAGCAGAAAGGCCCAGGGACTTGGCCGTAGCCCGCGAGTCCTTAAAGCGCTCCAGCGCATGGTCTGCTTTGTTCCCAAAAAGACCGACCCCATCAAAAGGCATGTCCATAAGGGTGTTTTGGACATCACCCGAGAAACCAGTGGTTCTCAGCCAGGCGTGACGGCGCAGCGCCACTGTCGTCGCAAGCGATCTGCCTAGCGAGTCGGCGGTATCAAGGCCACATCTGATGGTGTATTTAGCCGCATCTCTTCCGTCCGCAATGGCGCGGGAAAGCAGTGTCTGGACCTCCTCAGGACACTGGGGCAGAACCTGTGCCACCGAGTCCCACAGAGAGTGGGAATATCGGCCCAAAAGGCAAGCGGTGTTGACGGACCGCAAGCCAGCACTGGAGGAAGAAAAGACCTTCTTCCCAAATTGATCCAGGCGGAGGAGCGGTAGGGAAGGCGGTTTGGGAAGCAGAGGTTTGGACAACCAAGCTCTCAGGAGTGGGGTGTTGGGAGAGTAACAGGGGGTCGCCCGGAGCGGGGCGATGGCGTCGGGCCACGTTCCTATCCACAGGAGCCCCTGTGGTGGGCTTTGACCAGGTGCCCAAAAGAACGTCGGAAAGCGCGTCATTAAACGGCAGCAGTGGCTCCGAGGAGGTAGCCGCCGCTGAAGCACTTCCGTCAGGAGGTTAGTCCTGACAGCCACTGTAGGCAATTGGAGGTGTAAGGCCCCAGCTGCCCTACGCAACACCGTTGCAAAATTTGCTCCCTCCTCCGTTGCCACGGAAGGAGGAGACAGCATGCCAGAGTCAGGGGAGGTGTCCAGACCACTGGCATCCCCAAGTTCCTCAGCCCAGTCCTGATCGAACTCACACTGCTGTGTGAGAGGGTCATCCGACCCCTCCCAGTTCTCTTCGTCCTCCTCTGGTTCAAAATAAGGAGGAGGGACATGCGGGACCCAAGGTCTCATCGGCGTCAGAGCCGGCGTCGAGCAATGCCGGTCCGGCGCCGTGTCCGGAGAGAACCCGGGAACGACGCCGCCCGGAGCCCCGGGCGGCGTCGGAAACGGCGTCGGAGACATCGGCGCCGGTGAAGGTGTTAGGTCAACCGGCGTCGATCGGGGTTGTGGCAGCACCGGAGCCAAGGTCGAGGCCGGGGCCGGAGCCGGGACCGAGGCTGGTGTGACAGGCGGCGCCGGGACCGGAGTCGCCGGCGGCGCCGGGGAAACCCCATCAGGGCCCGCGGGGCCCGAAGGCGCACAGGGGGGACCTTGAGGCCTGAAGAGGCGGGCCATGGCCGACAGGAACTCCTGTATCTCGGCCAGAGTTGCCCCCGAACCCGGGAAGGACGGGTAATGCGGGGGCGGCTCCACAGGCACTCCCGGAGCCGCGGGGACGGTGCCGACAGGACCCTCAGCCGAGTCGCGAGACCGGCGAGGCGAAGTCGTCGAGCGATGACGCTTCTTAGACTTCTTATGCTTCGACTTACCGGAGGAGTGCGAACACTTGGACCCTGACGACCGATGAGGACTCCGCGACCGGCCCCTCAACCTCTCACGTGACCGGGGCTTGGTGCGGCGCGGAGCCGACTGCCGGACCTCGAGGAGCTTTCGAGACCGCTCTCGCAAAGCCTTCGGATGCAAGGCCCAACAGTCGGGGCACGACTTGGGGTCGTGGTCGCGCCCGAGGCAGTAGAGACAATCCTGATGCGGGTCCGTGATCGACATCATTCGACCACAGGTGTCGCATGGCTTGAAGCCGGGCATCCCTACCGACACCTTTGGAGTCGAGCGACTCGAGAAAACAGTGAAAAATCACCAAAAACGTAGTAAAAAAATGACTAGGGCACTGCTCTTCCCGGATCTGCGCTTACTGGCGCGGAAAAAGAAGAACTGACGTCAGCGCGCAGGGGCGGCGTCTAAGTACTGCCCGCGACGTCATCCCGGCGATCCCGACGCCGACGACGGACGCGGAGCCGCACGACGCCGCCTACCGACGCGCAAGGGTACTGCTACGCAAAACTTTCCGGATCCAGCCTGACACCTGGGGATATTCTAAGGTAAGGAATCTGTCACTAACGTGTCTCTTTCAGATATGAAGAACAGCAAGCTGCAGGACAGATATTGCCCAGTTCACGAAATGCAATGTACAGAGTATCATATCCCACAATGCCCAATGTGCACGTCCCGAGCCTGCATCCAGAATTCCTAACTAATGTCCCTAGGTGACTGGTTATTCACCGGGCACTAGCCTGGCTGCAGGGCCTGGTAACAAATCATGTTACCAAAGGTCCTCAGTGTTGCCTTCTCAGACATGATCAAACTGGGACTTACCTCTCAGTGCTTAGCACAGGATTTCAGGAGATGTTTGTTTTAAAGTGTGCACCACATAGCCCCCACAGACTCATTACCCAAACCCTGCCAATTCAGTTCTGGAGCCAGACATGCAACGAATACTTCCAATAAGTTTTTAATTTGCTCCGGTGGTTGCGGAGCCGGCCGTATTTCACATCAACAAACTGCCCCAGAGCAAGAGAGAGAAATTCAGAAAAGGTGAAATAACGAGGTGGAGAAACATATAGAAAAACAGTGACTCGAGCACCCCGGTGATCGGCAACGCCTGCGCAGGGCTCCTTTCGAGAAACTTTTGGCCCCAGGGCTTTTATGTATTTATTTGCACATTGGACTCTTGGCCCTACTGCATGCACGCCAGCGTTTATCATTTGTATTGATTGAGAATGGGCAGGCATCGTGCATTTCGCAAGAGCATCATCACATTAATTTTAACAGGGTGAAGAGAAAGTGACGAACTGACTGGGGTTGCGATGCGTTTACAGCAGAAAATGGGCCAGAAAACTGCTGAATGCGATGAAAAAAAAAATTAGGAGAGAGCGTGTCCTGTCTGCAATAGCAGGTAGGACAAAGCTATTTGAGAAAAAAGTGCTCTGAGGCTGTAATTAAAGCCTACAGAGTAACAACACTCATAACAGGGGGTGTCATCATGGGAGGTTACAAAATGAGACAAGGCGGTACTTAGGAGGGACTACTAAGCCTATTGACCAATGAACAGCCACAGTTTAGAGTGGACAACGATACAAGCCAATGGAAAATGTGGGGGAGAGTGGGCAGAGCTTCAAGTCCCTACCTCAATACAGCATGCCTCGCAGAGCAGCACATGCGCTGCCCAGGATCGACATAAAAATGAAGAGTTTCCCTTCACTATGCAGTGCAAACACATCCATATATTCAACACCACAGTAAAAATCTTTTGGTTTTCTTAAACAAGTTAATAGTGTTATTAGGCTAACGCAGGTTCACACTGTTATATACTTATGTAATATTTACATACTGAACTCCTGCAATTATTTAGAAAGATTAGACAGAGCTTTTTTTCTGGACCAAGAAAGCAGCGCCATACAAGACAACAGTTCTCCGTTCCAAATCCACTTCCCAACGACCCTCCCATTTGATGCCTCCACAAATAACTACCTTTGAAAAATTGGTACTTAAGGATTTTGAATCCCTCAAGAACAATCGTCATTTTTTCCCATATACCATAAGCTGTGAGAAAAATGAAACCCTTTGGGCACTAAAAGTCAAGGACAATATAGTAATAAAACTATGTGATAAAGGCGGAGGGATAGTAATCCAAGACAAACTGAAGTATAACAATGAGATCCTTCGTCAGCTTTATAACACTGACCATTATGAAGTATTGAAACGCAGACCTCTACTCGAGATACAGGCTGCTATCCAGACACTGACCAAAACAGCTGAAGAAGGGTTCCTAAGCCACAATGAAAACCTATTTCTTAATAACCTAAACCCCAGAACATCTGTCCTGCAGACGCTCCCCAAAATACATTAAAACCTTGTGGCACCCCTGGTAAGGCCCATACTGTCAGGATGTGGCTCTATTCTGGAAGCTCTTTCGTTATTTTTTTTATATCGTCCTTGCCTTGAGGTTTCAGTAATTCAAAGCCAATAGGATGTTTTCTTTGTGCCAATAATTGAAAGCATACGGTAGTCAGGTTTTAGGTGGCAGTATTTTTTCAATTTGTATGGCATATGCTTGCAATAAAATATTTTTTTTTAAAACATCAAATTAGCTTGCCAAAGCCAGATCAACTGCCTTTGCAAATGCTTTTTTTTTTTTTAAAGTGTTTTTCTTTAATTCAAAATACAAGAAAATCTTCAATTATTACACAAGCCTAGAAACCACACATAAATGAGAAAAATAGCATGGACACCTCATAGAAACCCTTCCAAAGAAGGAATATAACGCATTATAGTCCAACTTGAAAATAACTATTAATCTTCGAGGTTGTAACTAGTTTAGATGAATGACTGTGATGGAGCATTGCTAAAACTCCCTACTCTGTAGAACAACATCCCAAACATCTCACCGACTCTGGAGATGCCCTGGCATTCTTCAGGATACTCCACTCCTTTTGCAACTCTTGCAATAGCAGTGGGAGGTGGTTCACAATCTGCAATGCAGTAGAACTGCAGTTTTCAGAATATTCCTATTACAGTGCAGACATCTGGCACAGCGAATCATACTACAGACATGCAGAATTTATGCAAATAAATTCCTGTTATGTTTTTTCACATGGTGCAAAACATGCCTAATCCAGCTGTATCGCTTCTGACGTTTTCATGACGCTAAGAATGTGATTGCTACTGGAACACACTCAAAAACAGCTAATATTAGGTCCTATTTCATTATTAAACATGTAATATACCGAGGGTGAATTAAAGCAACAGACTCGCTTTTGAATCGTCAGTTAATTTGTTCTATCAAAATTAGTCTCCAGTGAATAATTAACTCCGTCGTTTTATAACAAGTGAATAATATATTAGCATTTGGGGGTAATTTAAAAACTAGAATCCCCATGTAAAGCCTGACAACGCCTGCTTACGTACAGCTCAAGGGCACGAACACACGTGCAATAAGAAGGCTCGCGTTAAAACGAAACCATGTCCTATTAGTGCTAAAGAACTGCACTTTTCACTTGTAGTTACTGCTTAACCATGCAACCAGGGATTGCTTTGTAGTTTAACTGTAAAATAAAGACTAGCAATGGGAATGTCTTGGGGACATCATTACGGACGTTTAAAGGAGTGATGTAGTTCTAATTATGCCCTGCGGCTAATGCGAATGCATATTAAAATCAATCATTCCTCGGAATTTCCCTTGAAACAATTCAGGTTCGAGCATTTAAATTGCTAGTCAGCTCGCTGACGCACCCCAGGTTATGCTAAACTGTTAAATGTTGCCATATAATGTGCCTCGGGCGTTTGTATCCAGGCACCATCTCGAAATTAGAGCCGCCAGTCAGAGGACTCTATGGTCTTTCAAAGGGTAAAGTGGATGTGAACATTACCGCGAACTTCTCATTGCCTGGAGTGGTGATGATCATTAACTGCAAACTACGACAGAGCACATGAAATAGGCACCAAGAGCCAAAGAACAGTCCGTAGGAACGCAGTTGTGCTGGGGCTTAAGCTTGTGCCGTGTAGTGTTTTGAGATAGGTTAGGATGAATAGACATCATAAATCTCTTAACCATCTGACTCATTTGCGAGAGACTACAGCAGTGAGCCTAGGTTGTGCACCCTGGGGGAGCAATGTTTCAAGTATTAGTGTCGTCTTTTACTCCCCGGCTGCTTTATGGTTTATATTTACTACAAACAATTACTATAAACCGTAATGCATAAACATATCTTACAAGAATACTTTTATGAGTAGACATTGAAACATCTATAATACAAAACTTTCGAATGGAAGACACTGCCTTATGTCTGAGGTGAGCAGAAATGGATATTACTGGTTAACAGCAAATCCAACAATCCCATTCTCTGGGCATTGCCCCCAACTCCGGGAAAAGAACAAGCATTGGTAAAGCCTATCAGTCTCATTTTGCCAAAGCTGAGCGCATGACACTATCAGCTTAGCCAAAGCCTGGCCACCCCTGTTAAAAGTATAGCAAACAATGGAAACGCCTATTCTTTGAAGACGGTTGCTGTGTTGCATAACGCAACATGCACTGCATCGCCACATTTGCAGCTGTGACGACAACACACGTGTAATGAAACGCAGTGGCTATTTCGAAAGTATAGAAAACACGTTTTTGAATACTTGTCACACAGCTGGTCACTGCTACTGGCTTTGCCAATGATGGTGGAGCTTGAAAGCCTCCAGCATTGGGAAAGCCAATAGCGGCTACCACCATAGAGAGGGGGTAGCACTGAAACAGCAACCAGAGCATCACCAAGGCCGCCATCTCGGGCACCACCAAGGAACATCGGGAGGCAGGGCGCATAGCAAGGGCACAAAAAATGTGAGAGTGAAATTCAAATGTCACCTCCAAATTCCACAGTAAATGTAGTAGTGGAGGGAGCTACCAACCAGCATGACCCCATACCTAGCTTCACTAAGCTCTCTTCTCTAAAAATATTTATCTTCTCCTACTCATCAGTGCGCACTGGATGGTTATATATGAATATATGTTTATTAGTACAGTTGCTATATAAATAACGTATCGAGCAGTCGAGAGCAGAGCACACCCAAACAGCTCAACCAGCCAAACTTGGGCCAAACCACCTAAGCCGCCTGAAGCGCTGGACGATGACAGCAGGAGCACCGCAACTATCACGACCATCGCTGGGACTTCATGCCCCCCCCTTTAGCCTCTACCATCTCACTGACCTGTGAGCACTACAACCAGAATTTGATCGGAGTGGTCCAGATGGTGCCGTTGCAGTGGCACGTTCAGCTGGTACTAACTTTGTAGACACAGCTAGTCTACTCCAGCAGCAACAGTGGCAGTTGCTCAGTGCCAGCCATGGGCTTGACTGAGTATTGCTACCCCTTACTACCGCACAGTAAAGGAGTGGTTACAAAGGAGGACAGGGGCGAAAATCAAGACAGAGGGGGGCCTAAACGCCAGTTGCTGTCGCTGTGTACTGCCACTCCACTGCTGCTGATTACAATTCGCTTGTGTCCATGGGCTATGGCGACTCCACCGCCAGACTATTCCCTTGCTCGCTTCTATTGCCACAAAGCCAAGTGATGGGGGAGCTAATCCTCGTTGCATGCAGCTGTGCTTGGGTCAGGTGAGGGTGGCTGCGGTCGTCTAACCCGAACCCCAGTGAAGGTGGCCCCAGTGTAGCTTGCAGTCCTAACTCTGCAACCTATACACTGCTCACTCGCCCAGGAGATTCCATAGAGACACTTTGGAGTTCTTGAGCTTCATTTGTGGAAGCTATGAGCCCTAGAAACCTGGTCAGGTCGAGATAGTGTGGGAATACGGCCTCTCCATGACCATAACACGATGTCAATTGAAAGTTGTCGGTCTGTGCTGTAGTGTCCTGTGCTGCTGTCTTTAAAAGTTTACAAAGTTTGCATATAGAAAACGAAGCCTGTAAGAATTAACGCTGTGAATTATTCATGCGTTTTCAATTTTTGCACACCTTCGGGCTTCCCCACAATATCAACCGTTGGCTGTCTAATACATTCTGTCCATAGCTGACTTTGTAAAGAATTACTGTTTCTCAACTCCATATTCTCACCGTGCTTCTCCGCAGGTCATTGCGGATTTATAATAAACCGCTTAATATGCTTTCCAAATTTACCGGTGCGATGTGCGTAAGCAGAAGCTGAAGAATGGTGGTTGTCCAACATCTATGGTGGGGAAGTCAGTGTAAAATGTGACAGTAAAACAAAGCTGATAAATGAAACTACAGGTGTATCCTCAGACACTATTAATAGTAAAGAAGAGCTTCAGAATGTTAAAAGCATCTTGGGGGTTTCGTTTTCCTCTCAAATAATAGACGCATGGGGTAAAGCGTGTCTAGAACAGTGCGGCGGTACCACCATTGAGACGCATATTTTGCCTGCCAACAGACCTAGCTTCCCTTTATCCTTCTCCTCATAGGACTAGCACGGAATTAGATCATAATGTATCAGGATTATCAGGATGTCCTTTCGATCCAGTGAGCCTCACACCCTAGCTAATTAATCCTTATTAATTGATTATACTTTGCCAGGTAAACCTGGTTCCATTACAACATTATGCTCATTGCCCTGCAATACAATATTTCCAACAAAAAGCAAAAGAGGATATCTGTTACTAGTGCTACAGAGGATAGCGATCCAGTGGCCAAGGTCCCACTCTATCCCTCAACGGGGGGCCAGAACTTCCAGATAGGTAGTGTCCTGACCCATAGTTAGACCAATCCAGTGGACCAGGATACTGTAATCTCTAAAACACTCCAAGCCTCAGACGTATCCTAGGCTCAGTGTTATTGTTGGAAAACTCAATGCTGGGCTCTTACCCTATTTCAGACTTGCTGACCTTAGTCTTGAACATCCTGGCTAATAGAGAGCCTCTGATGATCGATGTATCAACGCAGATTGACATTCCTCTGAAACTTCAAAAGAGTGATGAAGTAGGAGTAGCCATGGAGCAAACTAAATGTAGCCCCCATTGCAAATGCAGCTATAGGGATCACTGAGGGTGGCGTTATTGAAATCTATAGCAGCAATCAGAAAACAGCTAATAAGGTGAAGAAAAAAGTAAAGAGCATGGAGGTTGCTGCTGTCACGGTGCCCACTAATGGGGTGGATACTAATATGACAAGATATTGACAAGATCTCATCTAACAATGCTTCCTCAATGCGCAAAGTCAACCAAAAAGTAAGGAGGGAACTGCAGAGTCTACAAGCCTAAATAAAATTGTGGTACCTATTGGAAATATTTCCAGTTCGCCTACAACAGCTAATAGCCCATTGGGGAAGATGGGGAAAAAGGCAGCACCTGGGAATGTCCCCAGTCAGTTTAAAACAAACGTTCTAATAACCCTATCAATGATACACAAGAGAAGAAGACAAAAAAAACGAAGAAATAGGGAATCGAGAAATTGGATCAAGTAAAATACCTGGGCTTCACAATGACCAGGTATAATGCCTGAGTAAACTATTTAAAGAACCTACTGTCAGTGGCAAAGGTTCTCAGCAGATTTGCCCTAGGTTTTTCCCTAGGGATCGAAATGCCCTTGCCAACGTTGCAAAATTGATGACCCCAGTGGAATAAGACTAGATCAATTGCAAAGCAAAAACAAAGCAGAGATTAAAAGGGTTTATAAAACGTTAAGAATAATAAGTAGTACCCAAGAGAGGGTAACCAATGATATTCAGGGAACCAATAATTTACAGAAGAGTCCGACCACGTCGCAATTGATTCTGAGCATGCACAAGGCCTGAAAGCATTATCCCTATGTGCAGTGCAACACATGGCAATTCTTCCAACAACTCGAGAGAGCTAATGAATGACAGCTAAATCCTCTGGCAGAGCCTTACCAAATGGAAACGGTGGCACCAGTACATAAAGTGTCAACTCGAGGAAAACGGCAGCCACTGACCGTCCACAAATAAACTATATAGTGCCTTTTTATTTTATAGATATTTTCCCTGATCCAATGAGTAGGGCTGCCTACTTGATCTCTTTTATATGATATCATCAACTGATTACTTCACAAAACATAAAACTTGTTAACCCAAGTAAATACCACAGGATGGACTCCAACAGCAAGTTCAGAAAGCTCACAGTGGAGGTGGAGTTTTATTCCACCGTCATTCCTAATATCATAATGGAAAATTGTGAGAAGTTGGCCTGGTATATGCTGTCCACTAATTAAAGTGGGCACCTTGCACCAGTCCAAACAACGCTTATGGTGATTTAAGAGGTCAAAGATAACCTTAGAAATCTATCCAAGTGGTAGCTGTGGAGAGCAGCCTTCAGGCTTAGTCTTGAAGGAATGTTAAGCAGCTTGTTTTACCAGAATGCAATCTTATAGTATTGGTTAAATGAAAGGAGAACCACACAGTAGTTATAAAAATATGTATTTATTAATATAACACTCTCTAGTATTACACAGTATCTCCTACACAGAGATAATCACAAAGCACACAATACTTAAGCACAGAAATGACAGTAAATAGCACTAATACACAGTGGGCCCCGGGGGGTACCAAACCATATACTAAAATAGTGGTATAAGAACCACGACTCGAGTCAAGACAGTGTTGAGAGGTTGTAGAATCGCTGGGACCCCAAGGAACACCCAAGGTGAGTAAGTAGGGAACCCACGGAGGACGGGTGCAGGGTAGGAACACGACCGCGTGCTCCGTACAATTCAATGGGAAAGTCGCGATTGAAGTTTTAGAGTTTAAAGACCCTTCCCAGTGGACTTCAAAGACACCCCGTGGAAGTTAGGAGGTTGGAGAGCCACCCCACCCGTGGATACAGAGATACCCAAGTTACCTATCCCAGGGAAGCCGGGTGCATAGGTCTGAAGTGGCGTCGGAAACCGCCGTCGAACCCAATGGAGGACTTTGAAGAAGAGCCGCTCTGGAAGGAAGAAAAGTGTCAGTTGGAATCCAAAAGTGGATTCTTGTCTGAGAGTACCTGAAAGCAGAGGGGACAGAGTCTGGGTCACTCAGGAGTAACCAGGGGCTCAGTAGACGTATGCCCATCGATGTCGGGTGCTTTAGGTGCGTTGATGGAGTTCTTGACTCTGCAGCTACGGAGACGTCGAGGACGACCAGGAGCCGGATGAGAGCTGTCCCACGAAGGATGTTGGGTGCTGAGGGGTCGGTGTCCGGCGGGAGCACCAACAAGCCTTGGCAACGGCAACCCACGCAGAAGGTCAAGGATGGATACGGTTCGGACCAGCAAGGTCCAGGAGACTCACCACAGCAACGGGAGTCGGGCAGGCCTGAAGCAACCAGGGGAGCCCATAGAAAAGCAAAGTTGACCCTCAAGTGGACCCACAGGCTGGAGGCACAGGAGTCGCCAGAGGACTTCGAGCGATTTCACCAAACAGCAGCCCACGGAGCACTCGGTGCGAGGAGGCCGGAGTTCTTGGTAGGAAATGGTGCCAGAGGTTGGGGCTACTCGGAGCCCAATGCACTTGTTCGGGAAACGCCAACAAGCATATGCACTTGCAAATGTACACGGTGCACAGGGGTTCGGGTATTGCAGCCCCACAAGGGATTCTGACCTCAAACTTGGTGAGACGTAGAAACCCACCTCCTGTGTTGCTGAAGCCTTCGGAGTCCATAGGAGCTCAGGGTCAGCAGACCGGACAGCAGTGTTGCAGTGCCTGCGAATGCAGGGGAGAGCCTCCTTCACTCCAAGGGAGATATGTTCAGTTGTCCTTGATGCTCCACAGGTCCTGCATGGATCCTGTATGGTGCACGGGCACAGACGATGCTTCAGACTGAGAGGGAGACTAAGTCGAGCCCAAACGAAGTCCAGCGAAGTCCAGAGTGTCCATACGGTCGAAGTTCAGTAGTTTCTGGTTCAGAATCTTGTCCACGTCGAATCTAAGGTCCTACAGCCAGGTAAGCCCTTTTGTACCCAAGGGAGAGGGTTGGACAGATCCAGGGGAGGGTCTGGACAGTGGGGAGGTTACTCCCATGTCCTTTGTCCAGTTTCGCACCAGAGCAGGAGCCAATGGCTCCCAGGACTGGTTTGAACTGGACTTTAAACAGGGACACCAAATGTGCCCCTCATGCAGACTTTTGGTTGCTGGCAAGCGCACCCACCCAGCCCTAATACACTAAATCCTGTCTGGGAGGTGGTCACACCTCCCTGTGACAGGATGCCTATTGTTCTGCCTTCCCCTGCTCGCGCTTTGCTCAGCAGCATCAGGGCAGAAATGTGTCTCTGGTCGGCAGCAACCATTTTGTGCTAGAAGGCTGGTAGCGGTACCAATCAGGGACCCAACGAAGCTCGCTTCTGAGGGGTGGAATCATACCTCCCAAACACAATAGGGTTAGTTTCAGCCGTTTTAGAGTTGGTCATTACACGGTCGCATAATGCCACTCTATATGTCGTAAATGGCTGCCTCACTGACAACCCAGGAGAATGGGCTCCGTAAGCTGCAGGGGTGTTCTGCTCATGTAGTAGCACCCTCTCACTTAGTACCAAGCACCCTGCCCTCAGGATTGTAAAGGCCTGCCAGAGGGGTGACTTATAGGTTTTAAGTGCAGTGACTGTTAGATATAGTAAACCTATATCTTAAGTAAGTGGTGCAGGCACCAACTTACACAGGCTGCAATGGCAGGCCTGTGGGTTCCATTTTGTATGGCCTCTCATGTGTGGAATAATACATGCTTCAGCCCATGGTAGGCCTCTGGGGTACCTATGCCCTGGGTACATGGGCACCATATACTAGGGACTGACAAGGGTACCCCAGTATCCAATCTGGAGTGTACCAAAGTAGATAGCATAACAGTTTAAGGAGAAAGCAGATAGACTGGGGTCTTGATTAGCTCCTGTCATACTAGTCAAAAACAGTATTACATTCAGCAAAAAGTGGGGGTAACCATAAGAAGCAGTTCCTACTTTCCTACAAAAATCTAACTCCGCTCCATTTTATGGGCATTGATATGAACCACCTAATTTAAGTCCAGGAACAGCACTTGGATCAAAAATACTCCCATGAAAGAGAAATCACAACTGTACCTAAAAGCTCTAATGCCATGTCTAAAATAAAAGGATGTTTAAGATAGCTAGCTTTATCACAAATGAGGCAAAAAAACTTGTCAGTGGAGATATGCTCATCGGAAGGGGATATCCATGACCTTTGTAAGTGTGAGAGGGAGAACCCCTAGGTGTTTCTACCCGAGGCATTAGCCAGTAGCCCTGGCATTGAAGATAGACCCATTTGGATACCATTGTTTTAACGTTACAGCCACACAGTCTCTAGGACTAATAAATTGTCTAATGAACGTAAAATCGCAATCTCTCACAAATCTGTTACTTCATGGAATATCGTTATACTCCACTCCAAGCAAGAGGATGCTGACTGGCTAGCATTTTTAAATTTGCACAATGAGGTGGCTCCCTGAAAGATTCCTAAAGGAGTGTAACCTATTATTGCAGAAGCTGAGAGGGCTACTAAATGCCAGATGTACATCTGATTCCAAAGAGTTCAATATCATTTTAGACAGCTACAATGTATTAATAAACAAACTCTTTGCGTTCTGGTCAGGGTCGTGCAGAAGGAAGAAATTTGATAAGGAAAAGAGTAATACCTGGTTCGATAAAGATGCAGATAGGGTTTTGAACTGCTCTTCTTTTGCTGCTGCATTATGTGAAGAGATTTGCGTATTTGAGAGCTGTAGTTTCCACTAAGGAGTGAGTACAAAGCCTTAGTTATGGAAAGGAAATCTGCATACCAGCAAGTGACCTAGGAGGGAAGGAGTCTGTAACAAACAGCAGCAAAATAACCTGGGCGATCATCTCAAGTGCAAACAGTTACCAAACAAGAACCACACATTAGTGCAAATGTGTGGGTGGAGCACTTTTAGAATCTGTCTGGTGCCAGAAATCCCAAAGGTGAACTACCGTGAGACCAGGATCACAGAATCAGTATGACCATGCAAACATCATCAAAATGGCCTTTTTACTTTTCTTTGGCCTGAAATAGAAAGAACAATATTAGCCGAGAAGCCAACAAAGCGCCAGCCCCCATGCTGATCTAAAACTATGACTGGAAATGTTCACAAAACACTTAATTCAGTGTTGGCTGCCAATTCTATACAAGCATTCTGGCGTTCTGCATAGTACCCCTGCATAAGATGGCAGTAAGTTATCACAAAAAAAAAAAAAAAAAAAAATGGAAATCCGTATTTGTAAAGCGCAAACTACTCACCCTTACGGGTCTCAAGGCGCTGGGGGCCGTCGTGGAAATTAAGTGAGCTATTGCCCAGAGTCACATGGTGCTGAGCTGCCGCCGGAGCCGGGGATCGAACCATGAGCCCTGTGCTCCGAAGTCAGCTGCCCTGGCCGCTGCACCACACCTCTCCACCACCAGATAACTACAAGCCCTTTTAGACAGCCTGGGGAACGTTTTTGGCATGGGTTGACAAAAAGTCCATTATTATCGATACACAAGTGGAATTTCGAAAAGAAATTAGTGCTACTGACAAGGCAACCAGGCTGTATAGGAGCTGTGTCAAACAAACAAACTTACTTAAGATACCATTATATCTGTCCTTCATAGATCCGAAATGTGCATTTGACCTAATCAGCAGACTAAAATTGTGGTAAGCCCTCCAACAGTTGGGGAACGAGGAAACACCGCTGCTTCTAGCAATTGAACATTTACACAAGGAATCCAAGGCATGTGTCAGGTTTGGAGCTGAAGGGCAATGTAATGACATATTCCCTATTCCCTCAGTTGTCTGTTGGGGATATGTCGTGGCCCCAATCCAATTGTGCTTATTTTTGAATGATGTAGGTATATTCCTGGAAAAGGAGAGCCCTGATGCCCCAAAAATGTGTAACAAAAAGGTAATCATCTTACGCTTTGAAGTTGATGCTATTTTTTTAAGAACCCAAAATGTAATGCACAGGCTTCTTGCTAGCTTAAACGATCAACAAATCAATACTACAAAAACTAAGATCATGGCTCTGAAACCATCGCCCATAAGGAGGGAGCCTAAGATCAATGGTCAAACTCTTGAGAGCATAGAGTCATATGTTTACTTGGGTGTACGTTTCAATCACAAACTAAACTGGCATAAACATTGACAAGGCATCAGTCATTCTTAAAAGAACAACCAACACTATACTGGGGCTCAAAGATAAAATTGGCAGCTGTCCTTGAGTGCAACATTACAGATATAAAGGCAGAAAGCAGATGCAGCTGCAATTTATGGAGCCGAGCCCTGAGGATATAGCAAAATCAAGGAATTGCAAACAGTACAAAACTTTGAGGGAACTGATAGAATTGGGTCCTGGAACATCACTTGTCCCCATTCATGGAAACTGGCATCAGACCTACCTCAGACATTACTGTGTTATGTCCCGTGATGTACTGTTTACGCCTGGATAGAAATCAACATGGGGAAGTATATTTAAGATCTATAATTAAGATGTCCGAAGACGCGAAGCTCTTTAGCAAACCACGGGCATCGGACATTAGAAGAATTGTGGTATGTACATTCATGGACTGATCCTGCAACAATAATCCAGTGGTTGTCGCCCAGGCCAAGGTAGCTTACTGGGTCCCACAAATTTAAGACAACTACCTTGACCACTTAAGTTATTTCCCTGTAAAGCAGATGATAGGGACAGAGAGATATCTGGATTGCATTTCGCTTGAGGCACGTCGTTCTTTGAACCTAAAATTTAGACTTGGTTTCTTGCTTACCAGAGTGTATCTGTGCTACAACTGCCTAATGTCATATTTTGATTTTTTTTCTGTTTCTACGAGAACGGAGCACTTGCACTTTGTTAGAGAACTGACACACCCTCAAGTCTCATGTATTTCAAGCTATAATTGAGCCCCGTGGTTCACTGTGCGAAGATCAACCCTGGACTTTGATTCAGAGACACGAATGTGGGAAGTGTGCTACGTAATTTTATCAGCCTACTACACTGTACAATGGGCAAAACAGCATTGTTCGAGATTACTATTTTTATGTAAGCGTTTTGCTGCATTATGCTTCGCAAAAGCACTTGCACTTTGTGACAGTAATGACAATGATTTCAAGCTCAGGCCTATACCAAGACCAGAAATGTGTTTTCTCCCTTTTTCTCTCACTCCTTTCTTCCCCATGCTGTTTGATGCCTTTATTTATTTAAATTGCAATTTTTCATGTGTGTTTATTTGTTATGGCTTATTGCTGAAAACAATAACAGTGCAGAAATAAATGTGTTATGGGCCATATTTATTTACACAGTCATGGCATATATCCATTAGTAGTTTTGGTGCTTTTATTACACAAGATGCAATGCTATAAAATCCATATACCAAACGGAACAGAATATAGAAATATTTTACAGTCGCTTGAGGAATACAAATTTCATGATCATAATGCCAGCCCTCAAACCACTCTGGAGAGCTTTAACATTTTCATGGCTACTAAGATTAGATAGCACGGATGGCCAAATTACACAGCAATGTTATCGAAATTATGTAGCAAAAAAACACAAAAATAACAATTTGCCACATTTTCATTGTCAATATAATTTTCATTCATTTAAGCTAGCAACTACAATTTTGGTGAAATCATTAAACTGTGGCAAAAGCTGTAAATTCATAACTGAACAGTGAAATACTGCTATCGCAATCACCTAAATCCACTGACACAAGTGTCCACTGCTGATTATTTCATAAACTATTTATTGATTAAATTAAACAAAGTCTAAACGAACAAGTTACTTACCTTCGGTAACGATATATCTGTAAGAAACATAGGTTAGTTATAGATTCCTTACCTTAGAATTACCCCAGGTGTCAGACTGCATCCGGAAAGTTTTTCGTCAGCAGTACCCCTGCGCGTCGGAAAGTGGCGTCGGTAGAATCCGCGTTCGTCGTCGGCGTCGTGGTCGCCGGGATGATGTCGCGGTAGCTACATAGACGCCGCCCTCGCGCGCTGACGTCCGTTCTGTACATGACTTTCCACGCCAGAAGCGCAGAGCCATGGAAGACACTGACCACTGGTGCACAAAACTAGGGCCCTGAAAGGATGTCCTTAACCCTAGAAGTCAGTTCGCAGAACGGGGAGGATGGGTGGGGCGGTAAGGAATCTATAACTAACCTATGTTTCTTACAGATATATCGTTACCGAAGGTAAGTAACTTGTTCATCTGAAAGAAACAGTTAGTTATAGATTCCTTACCTTAGAATAGATACCCCAGCAATACCAACCACGGAGGTGGGTCTGCGAACCAAGTTCACACCAGAAAGTCCCGGAGAACAGAACGGCCAAAGAAGCAGTCTCTCCGGACTTGGCTGTCCAGGCAGTGGTGTTTCGTAAACGTGTGCAGCGATGCCCACAAAGCTGCCTGACAGAGGTCATGTAGGGGGACTCCTCGTCCCAAAGCAGTAGTAGCTGCCGTCGCCCTGGTGGAATGGGGGCGTAGCCCCACTGGAGGCTCCTTCTTAGCCAAAGAATAGCAGGCTTTGATGCACAGAACGACCCACCTGGAGATGGTCCGTTTGTGCACGGCCCGACCTTTCTTAGCGCCCACGTAACCAACAAAGAGCTGGTCGTCCACCCGGAATTGTTTGGTGCGATCCAAGTAGAAAGAAAGCGCACGTTTTGGATCCAGACGGTGGAGCCTCTCTTCCTCTTTTGAAGGATGCGGAGGCGGAAAGAAGGTGGGCAAAGTGATGGTTTGGACAATGTGGAAAGAAGTAACCACCTTGGGAAGAAAGGAAGGTCTAGTTCTAAGGACGACCTTGTCCGGATGGACAGCCAGAAAGGAAGGCTTGGAAGACAAAGCTTGCAGCTCACTCACCCTGCGTGCAAAGGTGATGGCCACCAGAAAAGCAGTTTTCAAAGTGAGAAGCCTAAGAGGACAGTTATGTAGTGGCTCAAAGGGAGCGCACATAAGATATGTCAGAACCAAGTTCAAGTCCCACTGGGGCATTACGAAGGGAACAGGAGGAAAAAGAGGAGTAATGCCCTTAAGAAATATATTTACAACAGGGGACTTGAAAGGAGAAGGCTGATCAGGGAGCCTGAGGAAGGCTGAAATGGCTGAGAGGTAGCATTTAAGAGTGCCCAGAGCAGAGGCCTGCTGGGCCAAAGTAAGGAGGAACAAGAGAACCTCAGAAAGAGGGGCAGAAAGGGGATCCACAGCCTTTGCTGTGCACCATGCCACAAATTTATTCCATCTGCAGGCGTATACAGTCTTAGAGGAGGGACGCCTGGCTGCCAAGATTACATCACAGACTTCGGGAGGCAGGTCAAACGACGTCAACTGCCGCCGCTCAATCTCCACGCAAGGAGGTGGAGGCTGGACAGGTTCGGGTGGAGGACCGTCCCCTGCGACAGAAGATCCTCCCGAAGAGGCAGTCGAATCGGAGGATCGATGGCCATGCTGAGCAGCTCGGGATACCACACTCTTCGTGCCCAATCCGGAGCCACAAGAATGACTTGGGCCCGGTCGCGCTTGATCTTCTTCAGCACTCTGGGCAGAAGTGGTATAGGCGTTAAGACGTATAGAAGACCGCAACTCCACTCGCGACGAAAAGCGTCGCCTAGCGAGTGCCACCTTGGAAATTCCAACGCGTAGAATTGCTGACATTGCGCGTTCTCTTCGGTGGCGAATAGATCTAACCAAGGCTCACCCCCACAGCTGAAAGAGACCTTGCACCACCTCAGAGTGAAGACGCCATTCGTGATCCATCATGCACCTGCGGCTGAGTTCGTCCGCCCTGGCGTTCAGTGAACCTGCCAGGTGTTGAACCACCAGGGATATGCCCTGATGTTCCAGCCATGTCCAGAGGCGGAGGGCCTCTTGACATAGGGTCCACGACCCCACCCCGCCTTGTTTGTTGCAGTGCCACATGGCGGTGGTGTTGTCCGTGAACACCTGCACTACTCTTCCCCGGACAGAGGGAAGGAATGCTTTGAGTGCAAGACGGATCGCCCGAAGCTCCAGAAGGTTGATGTGGGGCTGGACTCCGCCGGAGACCAGAGGCCCCTGATCTCCGCCTCTCCCATGCGGCCGCCCCATCCCAGAAGGGATGAGTCTGTCACCACTGTGTGTTCTGGTTGGGGAAGGGAGAGGGATCTGCCGTTGACCCAATCCTGGTTCGTGAGCCACCACTGCAATTGTCGTGCAGTGCCCTCCGAGATCTGGACGAAATCGGACAGATTCCCCTGATGCTGCGCCCACTGGAACTTCAGGTTCCACTGCAGAGCCCGCATATGCCACCTGGCATGATCGACCAGCAGGAGGCCATGAGGCCCAGCAGCCTCCGGGTCATCCTGACCGAAACCCGGGATAGGGGCTGAAAGATCGGAATCCTAGCCCGAATATCCCGGACTCGCTGTTCGGGAGGATAAACCCGAAACTGCGTTGTGTCCAGAACCGCTCCGATGAAGAGGAGCTTCTGAGAGGGGGTCAGGTGTGACTTCAGCACGTTGATGGAGAACCCCAGCGAATGCAGGAGGTCGGCCGTAGTCTGGAGGTGGGAGACGACAGCCTGGGGCGAGCACACCTTCAACAGCCAGTCGTCGAGATAGGGGAAGACTGGAACCCCTGATCTGCGCAGATGAGCTGCGACCACCGCCATCACCTTCGTTAACACCGAGGGGCGCTGGTAAGGCCAAAGGGGAGCATGGTGAACTGAAAGTGCTCGTGGCCTACCGTGAAACGCAGGTAATGCCGGTGGTCCGGCAGGATTGGGATGTGAAAGTAAGCGTCCTGCAAGTCCAACGCAACCATCCAGTCTCCAGGGTCGAGGGCAGACAAGACCTGAGCGAGCGTCAACATCTTGAACTTCTCCTTCCGGAGGAAGCGGTTGACGTTCCTGAGATGCAAGATAGGACGCAGGCCTTTGTCCTTCTTGGGTACCAGAAAGTAGTGGGAATAGCAACCACGACCTACTTTTGGGGCAGAAACGTGCTCGATGGCACCCTTGGCCAAGAGAGCCAAAACGTCCTGTTGGGTAAGGGCCAGGTGATCCTCCGACATGTGATGGTACTGAGGTGGCATGGATGGAGGGGTAGTCTCGAAGGGGAGGGAGTAGCCCCTTCGGACTATTTGCAAAACCCACCTGTCCGGATCCTGCCGCGCCACTGGCGTTTGGTGGCCCTGAAAGGTCGGACTAAGAAGGTTTGGAGGCTGCTGCAGAGGGGACTGTGGTGGACTGGCCCGCCCGCTGGCCCCCAGAACCACACCGGTGGTTCCCACGTCCCCGGCCGCGCTGGGGCTGAACAGCTTGCGCCGGCTTGTGGCTCTGGGCAGGACGTAGCGGGGCACCCCTTCCGTAGCCACGAAAGGGGCGAAAGGCAGACTGCGCAGGGCGGGTGGTGGAGAGGCCCAAGGACCTGGCCGTAGCCTGAGAGTCCTTAAAGTGCTCTTGCGCGTTGTCTGCCTTATCGCTGAAAAGGCGACGGCCATCAAAGGGCATGTCCATAAGGGTGGATTGGACATCCCCGGAAAAACCAGTCGAACGCAACCAGGCGTAGCGTCGAAGGGCTACTGACGTTGATATCGTCCTGCCAAGTGCGTCGACGGTATCCAGCCCACAGCGGATGGTAAACTTCGCTGCGTCTCTCCCCTCGGCAACTGCACGGGAGAGTATGGCCCGGGCCTCAACCAGGCACTGAGGCAGCACCTGCGCCACCGTATCCCACACAGAGTGGGTGTAACGGCCCAACAGACGCAGTGTTTACCGACTGCAGTCCCAAGCTGGCGGAAGAAAACATTTTCTTCCCAAGGTGGTCTAGCTTTTTGGATTCCCTTTCCGGTGGTGCGGTAGGGAAGGCTCCCTTGGACGTGGAGGCTTGAACCACCAAGCTCTCAGGGGTGGGGTGTTGGGAGAGGAAAGTGGGGTCGCTCGGGGCCGGGCGGTGACGTCGGGCAATCATCCTGTCCACAGGAGCCCCTGTGTTGGGCTTGGACCAGGTGCCCAAAAGGATGTCAGTGAGGGCTTCATTAAATGGGAGCAGGGGCTCCGAAGAGCTCGCTGCCGGCTGAAGCACATCTGTCAGGAGGTTAGTTCTGACTGCCACCGTAGGAAGCTCAAGGTTGAGAGCCTATGCCGCCCTACGCAACACCACTGCATATGACGCTCCCTCCTCCGTAGCCACGGTAGGAGGAGACAACATGCCTAGGTCTGGGAAGGTATCCAGACCACTGGCATCCCCCAGCTCCTCTCTCCAGTCCGGATCGTACTCCAACTGGTCTGTCAAAGGGTCACCAGACCCCTCCCCGTCTTCCTCACCGTCCTCTGGCAGCCAATCTGCCTGAAAATGGCCAGGGTGCAACCCAGGGACAAAAGTACCCATCTGTCGGATACTGAATCCTCAGAAAACGGAGCATAGAACAAATTGTCCAAGACAGGGCACCGATTCCTAATGTGGGACCTTTTTAGGGAGAATGGGGACGAGGAAGGCCATTGAATAATCTGAGGTTAGCTAGAGTATCCTTCAGAAAGAGCACTATAGAAGGTAGGTAACTCGTTCTTCAGATAGATACTTCTAACTGCAGATTTCTCAACTTTAGAATAGATGCCATAGGTGTACCTCCCAAAGGTGAAGGGTCTGAGAACTGGACTCGGATCACAAAATCCTGCAGAATTTACTTGGTAAAGTGACCTTCCTGGTAGATCGGACTGTCAAGGCAGTAGTGTTTTGTGAACATATGTACAGAAATCCATGCCACAAGCTTTAAGATGTCTAGACCAGGCACCCGAAGTGCAAAATCCATAGTAGCAGCCTTGTCCCTGGTGGAATGAGTATGGAGGCCTCAGGGGCTAATTCTTGGCCAGTGTATAACAAATTTTAATACAAAAGACTACCCGCCATGAGAGGGTCTTCTTTTGAACAGCCTTCCCATTCTGAGAAACCCATAAAGAGCAGGTCATCCATGCAATTATTTTTGTGCAGTTGATCTACCCGTTCAAAGCATTCTTAGGGTCAAAGCTGATGGATCTTCTGCTTCTCTTTCAATGGAATAGGTAGATAAAAAAAAAAACACTGGTAGCGTATTTGATTGGCCAATATGGAAGTGAACCACAACCTTCAGAAGGAAGACTGCCCTTTTCCTCAGTACCAGTTGGTCTGGAAAGAAGGATGTGTAGGGAGGTTGGATCAAGAGCACCTGCAGTTCACTTATGCAACATGTGATGTAACTGCAATGAGTAAGATCGTTATCAGTGTCAAAATCTGCAAAGAACAGCTGTGCGTCAGCTCGAAGGGCATGCACAAGAGAAATGTCAAGAATAAGTTCAGGTCCCACTGAGGCACCACAAATGCTTTTAGGAAAAACGTGTGCCAAACATTTTTAAAAATGAAAAATAAATATTTTTTTTAAAGTATCACCACGACTTAAAGACCGAAGATTAGGGAAACAGAGGCTGAAAGGGCAGATAAGTAACCTTTCACTGTGACCGCAGCATGGTGTTACTGGGCTAACAAAAAAGAAACAAAGGAATATTAGTTTGGCCTGTAAGGGTCAGTGTTTCAAGCACCACACCAAGCAACAAATTTGCCCCAGCACCCAACGTTGATTGACTTTGTGAAAAGGTGCCTGGCCACAAGGATGACCTCAACTACGCCATCGGCAAGTCAAATGCTTTCAGTTGCCGCTGCTCAAACTGCATGCATGGAAGTGTAAATTGTGGAGACTTGGATTCAAGATCCTGCCCTGCTGCTGAGATAGTAGGTCCTCCCAAAGTGAAAGCCTGATTGGAGGCACTCTGGGTTACACACCCTCCTGACCTGGACCCAGTCCGGCTTGATATTCCTCAGAACCTGAGACAGGAGATGTAGTGGTGGAAAGGCATACAGGACTTGGTCCTTCCCATCAAGCCAGAATGCATCTCCTAACATGTGCCTTGGAGGAAACCAATGAACCGCATTGTGGGCATTGAGCATTCTCCGCACTGGCAAACAGATCTAGCCAGGGAGTGGCCTATTGAATAAAGACGCTCAGCACCACCTTAGGATATAGTCTCCATTTGTGGTCTGCCAGACAACAGCTGCTCAGTTTGTCTGCTTCAGCTTTCAGGGTTGGCAACCAGGAAGATTTTCTGCTAGTCCAGCCACCTGCAGAGGTGTACTTCTTCCTGGCACAGGGTCCAGGACCCAACTCCATTGTGCTTGTTGCAGTACCACATTGCAGTAGTATATCAGAGAGAACCTGCACTATCCTCTCTTCGTTGGGCAGCAGAAGTCTTTTAAGCCTTAATGGCTTACCCAAATTTCCAATATGATATGGAGCTAGCTTTATGCCATAGAGTAGAGGCCTTTGATCACAGTCTCTCTCAAATGGCCCGTTCAACTCAGCAGTGATGTGTCTGTCACTAATGTGAACTCTGGGCGAGGGAAAGTGAGGGGCCTGCTCCATGTCAAGTAAGCATCCACCATTCATCACTCTAGATCCTCTGCCTTCCCCTTTCGTATGTGCATGGAGTTGGAGAGGCAGCACTGATGTTGGGCTCGCTGAAATCTGGGGTCCATTACAGGGCCTGCATGGCCACCTGGCATTCAGGATGTGGAGGATACACAAGGTCAGGAGACCAAGAAGCTTCAGAGCTATCTTCACTAAAAACCAGGACGATGTAGTGAACGTCCTAGAATTGCTGCAGCAGAGAAAAGGAATTGAAGTTCGGAGTCCAGAAGCACCCCAATAAATGGAACCATCTGCTTAAGACTCAAGTGGGATTTTATCTTTTTTATGGTACACCCAAATGATGTCAGGCATTCGGTTATCGTCCAGAGATTGTCTACAACGGACTGTGGTGAGGACACCTTCAGCACCCAGTTATTGAGGTATGCAAATATGTATACTCCCAAACTGTGAAGAAGGGCAGCAACTACCGCCATCACTTTCGTGAATACTTTAAGCATCAAGGTAAGGATGAAGGCAGGCACAGTAACTTGAAACTGTTCCTGGTTTACCTTGAATCACAGGTAACTGCAATGTGGAGAGGATACAAAGAGCAGGACATAGCTCCTTTGAACAATCTGTACATCTACTTGTCTAAAGTGATAAATCTCCAGCTTTGGAGGAAATACTTTATTGTGCCTCAATCCGCTAGGCATGAACTTAGGAGAGCAAATAAAGTGACTTGGCAGCCACTGCACAGGGAGAAGAAAATTTTGAAAACTGCAGCCCCTGCTGGGGGCCGCAGCCCTGAAGGTACTGGGTCGACTGTTGCAGTACAGGTTGCAAATGCTGGCACTGACTATATGCCCAACCCCTGAAATAGGAAATTAAGAATGTACATCCTCTGGTGTTATGGACATCGAGGCAGAGGTCTTGTATTGGAATCCAGTTGTAGAAGCACTGGTTGCACATTTGTGATTTTTAGTGCATGACATATGACTGGAGAAGGTCGACGCTGGTTGGGGTCACAGACCGGTGTCTGCTTCGGATCATCGACCAGTGCCAACAGAGTTGTTGTCAGTATGGAAGGAATCAGCGTGGACCTGGGTGCTAGAGTATAAGTCAGCATGGATTTGGTATGGGCCGGACCGAAGGCACACAAGAGGGAGCCAATCTTACACCAAAAATCTAAAGCATGGTCTCTTTGAATGTCACTATTTGCTGAGGACAGCCCTGGAAACTGAAGATCAATTGTAAGATTGGTTCGGACCCAAGAGACATCAGGGAAGTGTGATCCTTATCATAACACTTGCACCTTCTCGCTAGACCTTGAGTGGCACGATGGGGTCAAGGCCCGCTTGGTCTTATTGCGCTTGTGCCTAAACTTTGAATTTGACTTATTGGAAGGCTTTGAGCGGGAAGATGACTTCTTGGGGAAGAGAATTGGTTCTGTCGGGATGAGTACAATTGCTTAGGGTACTGTTTGTAAATACAGAGAGCAATTACTTTTTCCACACAACATAGAGCAATAATTCAAAAAAAGGGGGAAATAATTCAGAAAGGAAAATAATTCAAAAAGGAAAAACACACAAAATAAGAATCAATAATGTATTATCAATCAGTATCAAATACTAATGGCTGTCCCAATTACAAATTCAATTGCATCAAAAAACAATAAGTGACCGTGGTGAGTAAAGTGACATGTAGTGATTAAGTGATATAAACAGAACACTATATACAAGACAAATACATATAGAATAAAAACGCGGGAGAAGAGTTTTGTCCGGTTTCTTTTTGCACATACGCTGCAAGATCCAATATTAAATTAAATCGTGATCATGAGGGCTGTGCGGACATATATGGCATGTCGACGTTTCGTCCCTGAAAGTAGCGCAAATGTGAGCTGCGTCAGAGCGGGTCTTCTTCAGGACTATGGAGGGATGAATGGACAGCCAATTAAGCAGAAATCTCAGCAGATGAAATCAAAACGCAGTAATTAAGTTGTAGCAATCAATGACTCTTGGCAATGAGTCAGGACTGACACAAAAGGTCTCCACCAGCCGGTTGGAGCCTCATTTATATTTTCTCGGACCTTCACCAGCCGGTTAGGGTCTCGTTACAAAGCCTATCGATTTAGGCTCGGAGCTGCTGCCGGACGGACGTGCCTTTTTCACTAAGCAGCCTAAATCGATAGGCTTTGTAACGTTTGCTGGAACAGGCAAGGCCTGACACAGACCCAAATTTTCTTGGTGCCTCTGGAGACAGCTACTCTATATGGGCAAAACAATAGAATATCTCACGAGTTGCTAGTGCTGCTATGATTAAAGCAAAGCAAATAAGCGAAAAGAATATACTGTCAGAAAACAGGCTGCCTGTCAAGTGAAACACAAGGATAGTAAAGTATTATTATGTAACACTAACTTGTGAAATGCAACCATTATGAAGCAACAAATGTATTTGTGGGCTTGCAAGTGAGGAGATTTAAGAACTTGACCAAAATAATAAAAGACAAAATCGTTCTGTCATCTGAGATTAGAACGTGGATTTTAGAAATATCCTACATTTACAGTAAACACCTTTTCTTAATTGGAAATTGCTGCTGAAAATGTGATTGTGGAGACACATGCAGAATAAAGTGCTTTCACATAGGGGAAGTATATTCAGAGCCTCTTTATTGTACATGACTAATTTACACTATAATTAACAAGTGTACTGAGACTAGAAGGAAGAACTGGTGATAGACATTCCCTCTGTTGTGGTATTCTGGCTGGTATTCCAAAGAGAAGCCTGAAAGTGCAGCACTGATTTAAGCAGTAAAAGGCTCGGGTTTTTTTTATCTGCCTGGCGGGTATTTTGCATTACAAACTAATAGTTAATTTGGAAGGCAAAAGCTGTAAATGCAAATCATTAATAGGGAGTCTCTCTCTACTCCATTAACAAGGTTCCTAAAAGATGACGTGCAAAGTTCCAAATTATCATAAACAAAGCCCTTAATAAAATGGTCTATTTGTCAACTTTAATGGTGTTAGGGAAAGTGGTAAATTACACTAATCATAAAATACTGGAAAATAGATCAGCAAAATTATAAGATTAGATCTCAGAAACGTGCAACCGGGTTACTATGAATGAGTCTCTCCGGATGAGAAACAAAGAAGCCTATTACAAACAAAGCTATACCTGAACAACTAAGTAACTGATGATACTATGATATAATCAAAAAGGTGCATAAAGGTAAGTAGAAATATCCATCATTTTGCTTGTATGCCCCATGTTTTGGATGCGGACTCTCAATATTTGGACTTCTGGGCAGTGAAAGGCTGCTGACTTACCTCTCACTGCATGTGTTCTCCCCTAAAAAAAGGCGATAAAAGGCAAGGACCAACGAGCAGGTTTGATTTTTATCTAAGCTTTTAACAACACATCAGAAGGCATCACAAGCAGCACTGTGGCACTACAGCTGAAGCTACAATGTGAGCATGTCAGACTAAATTGTGTGGATAAGTTAAAGATTGCCTGTGGCATTAAATAAGCTACCTGCAAGGTGTGTCTTGGAGCCCACATGGTCCAGTTACATAATTTTGAGCAGTGAAACAAAAGTTCTGCTAACGTCCGTGTTTTTGCACCAAAAAATGCGATTTCATTATTGGACTAGGAAGGTTTTCTTCTTGCGAGATTTTGCTAAAAAGTGAAAACCTGACAGCCAAAAGTCTAGATTTTTAGTAAAAATATCAAAAACATGTTTAGAACTGTTGCTATATGATGCTTTCCATGGGCTGAAGTGTAAAAACTAGTTCAAGCAGCCCATGTTTTTCACGGAGTTACTAGAATTACCCAGAGAAGTGCCCAGAAAAGTGTGGGGTACTGTAATTAAGTGCCTGCCTAGAGTTCAATTGCCCTTTGGGTACCTCTTTTGTGGGCCGCATTAACAGGATAAGGAAATATAATTACAGCAGGTAGTTGTGAAAGGAGAAGAAAGTTTGGGCACAAATGTAGACAGAGAATTCTGTAACTCATTCACATTACACAGGCAAGATAAAGAGGGAAACAGGCTTTGAAGCAGGTCTTATCCATTTTCATTTCGTAAGGGGATTTACTCCAGCATTTCGCTGGAGTAATTTTGTGACCGTTTCCAGGATGTCACGCGGTCAGATTGGACATGGTCATTGCTCATAAACATAGGTTTGTGGCAGTTCATAAACTTACCACACAAACCAGACCTTACACCACTTTGCATGTGATTTACCACTGCATATTTTTCTTTGAGCTATTGGCAAAGAAAGACACGAAATCAATTTACACTTGCCATTAAAGCTGTTAGGTATTCCTGGCAGGCACAAATAAGGTATTTTTGTACATTAACACAGGGGGGGGGCATGACGCGCCTCTGCCATATCGGAGGAGCCGCTGCTGTCTAATTCCGAGATATTCTCGGACATGACACCATTTCAGCAAAAGAAATATCCCACACTTGGGAAAGTGTGAGTATGGTCATTTTAGGGAAGGCCAGAGCTCAGTCTAGGGATACTCAATAAATTGCGCATTAGCTTTAGTATTTAAGAAGTATGCACGGCTCCATGGAACTTACAACAAGCCAAAAAGGAAAGGATGAGATGAACTTCACTGATGGAGGTAAAGAATAAATCCTGCTTAGAGGTCACCTCCAAGTTTTGTCCCAACCACGTTCCTGAATAAATAGACCATCAGGGATACTTGGGTCTTGTGAAACTACCACTACATCGACGTTTTACATCGCGAGATAAACTATATATACACACCACTACATCAACGTTACATCACAAGCTAAAATTTTCCAAGTTGTGGGGACATCATTAGAGCCAATGCAGCGTTTACCTCGGCACCCTGATGTTAGATCCCAGTCCATTTGTAAGTGTTCTTAAAGGCAGAGATAAGCAAATGGCATCAATGGTTGTAGCAGTGCAACAATATAGGTCTTATTACAGAGACCTATGATATGACCAGGGAGGAAGGCTGGATCAGTGAGAAATCTGCAAGATGATACAGTATATGCTAGAACGATCAAAGGTAAGTAATGTTTTCTTCTAATGGATACTTCTACTTACAGATTCCGTACATGGTAACACATAGCAAAGCACTTCCAATTTCCGGAGGTGGGCCTGAAGGAATGGTCAAAACGAAAAGTCTTGGAACACTGAACGTGCAAAACAGCCAACCCTTCTCACAGCTCAGTCCAAACAATACTGTTTGGCAAAAGCGTGAAGGGATGCCCATGTTGCAGCTCGGTAGATCTCAACTACACGGAATACCCCTGGCTAAAGCAGATGTAGAAGATTCTGCATTGGTGTAATGGGTATGGAGTCCCTCAGGTGGCTTTTTATTTGCAAGGACGTGGCACATTCTGATGCACTAAATTATACAGCGGGACAAAGTCTTCTTCAGAACTACCATGCCCTTCTTATTTCTGGAGTATCCTACAATGAGCTGGTAGCCAGAACTCAAGTATTTAGTGTGGTTGATTTAAAAGAAAGGATTTTGTCCCAGGTGCATCACTGCAGCCGCTCTTCCTCCTTGGTGGGATGTGGTGATAACAGAATGAAGGAAGAAAAATGGATTGTTCCAGAAGTGAACGCCATGGGAGCACCCATCAAAAAGGTTAAAACAAATCCCACTGTGTTATGACAAGGGGAGTGGGTGGACACAAATTTACCAGTCCCTTCAGAAATCTAACCACTGTTAGACCAACATGGCTACATATACGCTGTGACAGTGCCCACCGCGCAGCCTTGCTGATCTTGCAACAGACCAAAGGACTTTAGATAGGCAAGCTTTCAAAGAGTCTAAGCCCTGCCAAGCACACTAAGTGACGAACCTACTCCACCTCCCAGAACAGACACAGAGTTGGCAGAAGAGCAACAAGCAGATAGGATCACATCAACTACCTCCAGCGACAACTGAACGAGCTCAGATGTCCCCATTTGATCTCCAGCATAAAGATAGAGGGCTCTGGAGGTTTGGAGCAAAACCTGCCCCTTTGCTGGGAGAGAAGGTCTGCCTTGAGTGGACGACCAAGCTGGTGACATCAGGAAAGGCGCAGTAGGTCTGCTTAGCACACCTTTCTCAGACAGCCCAGTGTAAAGAACATAACCTTTGGTCAATCTTGACTAATATGCTTCGGAATTTGAGGAACTAAAGGTATGGAAGGAAATGCATAATAAAAATTCCACTTTAACTTAAACATGTCCCCCATGGGTCTCTGCAATGGATTCTTGAGGACACAGAACATAGGGCATTTCTGCGTACGGCAAAAATATCCACAGGCTAAAAATATCTTATATCCCTTAGGGCAGAAGTTGTCGCTAATGGTTTGCAAGATGACGCTGACTGAGGCGGTCGGCCCTGGTGTTCAAAGAGCTGGCTTGATGGTTGGCAAACCCCATGTTGATGCACCTACGATCAGAACCTCATCACTTCCTAACAGAGAAGGCAAGACCCTACTCCTCCCTGCTTATTGACATACTACATTGAGGTTGCATTATCCACCAAGATATGGCTAGGCTGACTGCGACACAAAGGGTGGAAGGGAGGCCTTGAGTACAGCCAAAGTGCCCTCAGTTCAAGCCTGTTGGTGTGTAATACCTGGTCTCCAGAGGCCTGTGATCTCCAGCTTCTCCAGATGAGCACCCCACCAAAGGGTAAATGCATCTGTAATCACCATTGCCAAGGCTGCTTGGGGCAGAAGGACATCCCTTGGGGCATGTGCTCCTCTACCTACCGCAAAGTCATATCTGCTGCAGTGTCCTCAAAGATAAAATGGTATCTGCCAAATCTCCTTAGTGCTTTCTCCATTGTCTGTGCACCACTGGCGAGCTCTCATGTGCCAGGATGAGTGCATGACCAGGAGGATGCAAGAAGCCAGCAGACCATGCAGGCAAAGAACTGTCAGGACTGGATTCCGAGCCCCTCCCGAAACATCAAAATCATATCCCAAATGTCTTTGATCCTCTGGGTTGGGGGTAAGGCTCAAAAATAGGTCGAGTCCAGTACTCCTGCTATGAGCATGAGGTGCTGGTAGGGCTCTAGGTGAGACTTGGGCACGTTGTTGGAAAAGCACAAGTTGAGCAGCAGAGATGCTGCAGCCTGCAAGTGTTGTGACACCATCTGTGGCAAACTGGTTTTGAGCAGCCAGCTATCCAGGTATGAGATTAGAGTAATCCAGAATCTCCTGAGATGAGCCGTGACCAACACAGTACTGCAAACTGGTAGACAGTGGATTCTATCAGAAAGCTATCACAGGTAACTCCTGTGGGACTGCAAGATTGGTATGTGAAAATATACATCCTGCAAGTCAAGGGACACAAACTAGTCTCCTGCTTCCGTCAGAACCTGAGCCAGGGACACTTGAACTTTTCCTTTCAAAGGAAGAACTTCAAGATCGTGAGATCTAGAATAAGATGAAGATCACCCTCCTCCCTGGGAACTACAAACTACCAAAAGTACCACCACCTGCCCATTTTCCTGCTCTGGCACTAACGCCACGGCTCCTTTCTGCAGCAGGACTAAAAGCTCCTGCTGCAGTATGCTTAGATGCTCAAATGACTGAGGAGACCGTTGGGGTAGGATGTAGGGAGGGTTTTGCTTGAAGGGTAGGGCACAGCCCTTTCTTCAATTTGAAGAACCCATTGGTGCAAAATTACGTCTCATCAGGCTGAAAAAATAGGAAACCCATCCTACAGCAGGCGCACATTCTCATTCTAGGAGGAGCTAAAAGGGCTTCCCAGACAGTGCAGAAGACAAGGAGGAGGACAGCTGTTGTGACCGTTGGCCTCTTCTTTACTTTTGTACATGCCCTTAACCTGTCTGACAAAGGGGTTTTGATATTGTAAATGAAGTACGCCACAGTCTCAGGATGATGAAATTGGAACCCACTGGAAAAGCAGCAAAACTTTCAAAGCTGACGGTAATCATTCTGCGGCAACTGGACACTTAGGGAAAAGTCTGAGGGTTTTCCAGCTTTAAAATGCTCCAGGGTTAGGTCCACTTTGCCTACAACACAAACAAATGCAACATGTTGCATGGCATATCCATAAGTGTGGCTTGTAGTCCGCCGAAAAGTCTGTTGATCTCAACCAGCCAGGCCTGCCCAGAGAGGCAGATGAGCTCATGGCCCTGGTCACCTAATCCTCTGGGTCCAGTCCTGCTCTTATGATGTGTTTAGATACTTCTTAACCACCACAGACCACTTTGCTAAGGTGATCTTAGAGGTGTTCTGGCTGTTTGACTACCACCATGACTGCCATGCCCCGTAAGGCACGCAGCACTCAAGGAAAATACCTTCTTCCAAAGGCCTTCTAGCTTCTTAGACTCAGTCAGGTGGGTGCACCGGAAACTACTTTGAATTTTGTTTGCCACAAAGATACGCAAGGCTCTCTGGTGACTGGTGGACCAACAAGAACAGCAGATCTCTTGAAGACACCCTCTACCAACGTACCAATGCATCTTTGATAGGCTCTATCAGAGCGTCATTGAAGGGCAAAAGTGGGTCAGCTGACAAAAAGGAGGACTGCAGACCTTCAGTGAAGATACTGCAATTTAGCTCCACCGATGTTAACGGCACCTCAGGCATGTCTGCTGCCTTTTTTAACACAGAGTGGGACAGCGCCATCTCCGCAGAGCCCAGGCATGGTGGTGGACTGATATCAATAACTTCAAAGGTGTCGTGTCAGCTGGCATTCTGCAGTGCCAGGTAGTTACAGAGCTCCAAAGAATGATGTGGAACAAATGGTCACTACTGTCATCTGTATCTTGTGGTTGTCCGTTGGGCATTTGTAGAAGGTCTGATATGGAGCCAAAAAAGTGGTGCATTCTGTGCTAGTAGGCCCGACACGAGCCATCTCTACCAGCTCTCCATTCCTCCTATATTTATTCCATTTCTGAGGCTTTCTCCTCAAGCGACAAGCCTTAACTGGGCCCACAGGTACCTGTTGCAGATGTCAGCTGAGACAGCTGTGGAGGAAGAGGTCGTGAATGTAATGCAGGGAGAATCAGCCAGAGGCTCAGTGTCAGTACAACTCCAACAGGCATAGGAACAGTTACTAATGGAAAGGACGGGGACACTCGGAGCTGAGGGAGAACCCACTGGCGGTAAACCAAACATGGCCCCATACAATCCCATAGCCCCAACAGAGGGGGTAGAAGCATGCCTTAACATGTTCCACATGCAGAGCTAAAAAAAGGCTACAGGGTTGAGATTGGCGGTGCTGGAGAGGGCTCTTGAGGTGAAGTGATATCCATCAATGCCAGCTGAAGACTACGGCAGAGAATGCAGAGGTGACTTACCCTTCAATTGCGAACAATGTCTTGGGAACTCCATCCGCTTCTTTTTCTTGTGTCTTCTTTTTTTCTTAGATAACGAAGATGAACAACAGTGTGACCTTGATCTGGAACAAGAACACAGTCAAGTACAATGATCATCCCAGGCGCGGGCCATAAACATATTGGCCTCATACTCCTTAATCGCTTTAGTGTTTGTCTATGAGGGACATTTGTTTGTTGCAGGTTTGACAGCATTTAAATCCTGACTCCTACCGAGGTGGAATCCATAATGCAGTGCATTAATGTTTGAATGTTAAAAGTTCTTCAGAGAAATCCTCTGAGGAGAGCTCCAGATCTGCAACGAAGTGCGCAGAAAAAAAAAGAACCGATATCAGGGTAGAAACTATATATCTTACATGACCTCATGACTACCTCAGTATGATGCGTTGTAAGGGAGCTGGTGCCGCCAACTGCCACAGAAATGCCATGTCAGAAGTTTCTGGATCCAGTCTGGCACCTTGGATAGTCGACGCATGGTAGATCTATCCATCAGAACAATATTGTCCTCATGCCAATTTTACACTACTGTGGTAATAAACTTGGCTTTTAGTAATGACTGTGTGAATGTTCATTTACTAATTCAGTTGCTCTGAATAACGTGGCATTGGGCTACATTTATTTTCACTGCCTTAGCACACTCAGATAGATAGCATAAGATAACATAACATAATTCCAGCTTCAATTTAAACAAGGAAAACAGGAATTGGCTTTCCTACTTCTGATATCTTTTTCTGTGAAGAAAAAGATCAACAGAAAGGAGATGTTTATGGCAACATTTTTTCCACGCTATACGTCATTTCAGGAAAGGTTGAATCTTTGCATGTTTCCACACAATCTGAGCCACAGATTTATTTTAACCTGACATATTAAACTGATTCTAATTTTTCTTAAAGGAATAAAATACTCCCTGCCATACACACAAAATACTTGAAGACACATTGGAGTTCCATGACCTTATAAAGCGATTCCTCTGTGCCTTGCAATTGGCTTTAATGTACGGCAGGGGGTCCTGTGTCCTATTCATACATACACATATATATTAGATATAGATTTTTACATTAAAAAGCACATATAAAATTAACCGAAAAACATAAAGGTTAAAGTGGAGTTACACATATGTCTTCAAACAAACAAGTTTTAAAACAAGAAAGAAAACACTCAAAACCACAAATTATATGTAAATGACAAGTACAACTAACACTGCCATAGATTTCAGATGTCATCAGCAATGTAACATGTGATGTCATAAGCAGTGCATCATAGCGGTGAAAGTTATACTTAGGCCACTTACATATAACTGGCCACAGACTTCCACTCCAAATGTATTTTTTACATTTTTTTTGTGACTGTGGGAGTCCCACCAGGAGATGACGTTGCACCTGAACTAGTCTCACGATGACCCAAAAAAAGGTGTTCCTTTATGACCAAAATGGGAGGTGGGGTGGTATTGGGTCACTGACCATGTCATGAGTGATGTAATAGGTGAGGTCATAAGAAGTGCATTAGTGGGGCGTAAGTTATAATTAGCTCAGGTAACTACAACTGCTGAATTTAACGGTTTTGTACAAGTGAAAGCTGAGCCTAAGTATAACATCCCTGAAACCTTTGGTTCTTTCTGTGAATTTCTATGGTTTTTTAACTAGTACTCGCATTTGCGGAGCGGTGGAGAAAGGGGGCGGGCCTCTGACCAGCTCACAGCAATCCCGCTGTGTAGGACTTACGGGAGGTAAGTTCTTGGCCCCCAATGATCCTCAGCATCCAAGAAGACTTCATCCGCCACCTAGTAGTGCACCAAGAGGTGCATTTGCAGAGTTGTGGGGAAACGAGGTGTGGCCTCCAAATACCTATCAGCAATCTAGCTGTGTGGGACTTACTGGGGGTAACATAAGGGTTTTTTGGCCCCCAAGGACCCTCAGCATCCAAGAGGACTTCATCCCCCAACCAGTAGTGCACCAGGAGACGCATTTGCAGAGTGGTGGAGAAATGGGGGCCTCAGACCAGCTCTCAGCAATCCCCCTGTGTGTGACTTACTAGAGGTAACAGGAGAGATAGTTGGCCCCCAAGGAGCCAAGGGGGCTTAATCTCCCAACTAGTAGTGCGCCAGGAGGCGCATTTGCAGTGTGGTGGTTAAAGGGGGCGTGGCCTCTGACGACTTTCCCCGGCCGGCATATTTCCTACGCAGGACAAGCCTTATTACGATGGTGGAAGGGGATTTTGGCCCCAGCTACCCCATCCCTCAGCCTTTAAAAAAAAAAAAATGTATATAGGAGAGGGGGCCAGCCGCCCCCCTCCCTGGGCTGATTTCGGCCGCGGGGACCCTATCCCCCTGGGGCCCGGCTAATTCCAAATGGGAAGGGGGCTGCGTGGTCCCCCTCCCAAGGCTGAATTCGGCCCGCTGACCCCATTCCCCAGGGCCTGGCTACCTTTCTGTGGGTGCCCTCAGGGCAACCACTCTCCACTGCAACCGCAGAGAAAGCCTGAAGCCCCTGCTGTCCCTGCCGGCTCCCCGCCTCCTGCAGGAGCTGGCATTGCTTTCAGACATAAGGAGCTGCTAAACATGGAGCTCACTGTGTCTGAAAGCAATTCTGCTTCGCTTACAGCAAGTAAGAGCATTTCTGAGCTCCCGCCAAGACACAGCAAACAGCTATGTCCTGGAGGTGGGCACCCCGGGACATAGCAAGAGCTGGCCGAGGGGGGGGGGGGGGGGAATGGGGCAGGTGGGGGCTTAATGGGGTGGCCAGTCCCCAGGACCATCGATGGCTCCAGGAGGGGGGCTGTGTGCCCCCTTCCTTTCTTCTTATAGACTGCCCCAGGGTGGTGGTGGTCCCTGGTGCTGAGAATGGGGGGGGGGATATTTGGCTCGGCCCCCCATTTTTACAAAAAGAAGTTGGCCACAGGGAGATGGTGGTCCCTGAGCCCCCATTACAAACAAGCATTTGCAATGCAATAGGTCTCACATTACTGAAAGTTTGAGCTATTGCCGCTGCTAAGAATAATGCAATGGCAATAACTCAAACTTTCAGTAATGTGAAACCTATTGCATTGCAAATGCTTTTTTTTTCTATTGCGTCACCCGCGCTTTAGCTTCAGATGTTTAAAGTTAAAGCGCGTGCGGCAATTGTAACAAAAGTAAAAAAAATAGAGAGAAAAAAGGCGTGCAGCTGTATTTTTTTTTCTATTTATTGACTTTTGAAGCTTTTCAAGCTAAAGCGCGGGTGCCGCCATTGCTACAAAAGTAAACAAATGGAAAAGAAAAGGTGGCTGCATAATTTTTTTTCTATTTATTTACTTTTGTTAGAATTGCAGCACTCATGCTTTAGCTTTAAACATCTTAAGCTAAAGTGCGGGTGCCGAGATTGCTTCAAAAGTAAAGAAATAGAAAAAAAGAGACGTATGCCCGAGTTTGGCGAGCCGCAAATAGGAAAAGAAAGGCGTGGCCACCAGTATTGCAGCTGAGGCGTGCCGCGTTGGTTAAAAAGAAAAAAAACGTTGGGGGACAGTGTGTTCTGCCTGCAACAGCAGGCAAGAGAAAGTGCTTTAAGAAAATAGTGCTCACAGGCTGTAATTAAAACATGTAGAGTAACAACACATGTAACAGGGGCAGTCCTCATAGGAGGTTAGAAAAGGAGGTACTAAGGCGGGAGTAGTAAGCCTTTTTACAAATCAAAAGCCACCATTTACAAAGGACAGTAACAGGAGCCAATTGAAAAGATGGGTGAAAAATGGGCGGAGCTTAAAGTTCATACCTGAATACAGCATGTCTCGAAGACACCGCGCAAGCGCTGCCTAGGCGAGACCTAAAAAATAACTATGAAATATACAGTTTAACTTAAGTAAAACGGATACAGAGATAAACAGACACAAGTCACTTACCTTACGGTAACACTATTTCTAGTGGATACTCTATCTAATCTTAGATTTCACATCTTCTGGAATACCCACAGGCATCAGACTGGATCCGGAGATTTTTCTCAGGAATTCCTTCACGTGCTGGTAGGTGGTATTGTGAGCCTCTGCATCTGGTCTGTTACACCCCGGAAGAGACGTTGAGGTCCCAACATAAACACCACCTCTGCACGCTGACATCAGTTTGTTTCTGATACCTGTCTGCACTGTCAGACACAGATCCCTAGTGATCAGATTGTGCCAGTGTGCACATCTCTATTTGGAATCTTGTTATTATGGACTAAAGGAGTGAATGCCACAGAATGGAGAATGGGGGAGGACAGTGGATTGGAGAGTAATCATCGAATAGATGAGAGTATCCACCAGAAAGAGTTTCCGAAGATACACAACTTGTTCTTCTGATGGATATTTCTAACCACTGATTCTTCACCTTGTGAATAGATATCAAAGCAGTACCTCCTCAAGTAGTGGGTCTGTGGAATGGCTCAAACCAAGAAATCCTGCAGGACTGAATGGGCAAAGTGTCCTTCCTGTCAGACCTGGTAATTCAGGCAGTAGTGCTTTGTGAACATGTGAACTGAGTCCACATCACAGACTGGCAGATATCCAAAATAGGCACTCCACGTGCCACCGTGGTGGTGGTAGCTTTGGCTCCGGTGGAATGAGCCTGCAAGGCCTTCCAACCAGACCGTAGCAGATCTTTACACAGACAACAATCCACCTGGAGATAGCCCCTTTCTGCACTGCTCTCCCCTTCTTTGTCACAGAGAAACCCACAAACGGATAATTGGTCTCCCGATGATCATTGGTGCGATCGATGTAGAAACTCAGAGCGGTCTTTGGGTCTAGGCGATGGAGAGATGAGGAGGAGAGATGAGGAGGAGAGAAGCACGCTGGTAGGGTGATAGACTATCCAATGTGAAAATGCGTTAAAACTTTTGAGAGAAATGCTGCTTTGGTCTTTAGAACTAATGTGTCCGTGAAGGTGGTGATGTGTGGTTGCTGGACAGAAAATGCTTGCAGCTCACTCACACGACAAACTGACGTGATCACAAAGAGGAGCACTGTTTTCAATGTGAGCCATCTCAAGGGCCAGCCAAGCTTAGGTTCCTACTGAGTGCACATCAAGAATTTAAGAACCAAATCAACACCCCACTGGAGCATCACAAAGGGTTTTGGCAGGAACATATGTGGCAGTCCTTTCAAAAAACACATCACAACAGGTGACATACAAGATGGCTGATCAGGTAAATTGAGAAAGGCCAATAAGGCCGACAAAAAATCTGTTGCTGGGCTGGAGACAAGGAGAAAGGAAAGACGCCCATTAACTGGGTCTCTAAGGGTTGGATGTGCTTAGAAAAACACCAAACTACTCAGATAGTTTAAGTGGAGGGACGCCTGGCTGCCAAAGTCCTATTGAATCAGATCGAAGGACATCAACTGTCACCATTCAATCTCCAAGCACGGAGATGTAAGAGTGTAGGCTATGGTGTAGAACAGTGCCCTTTTGTTGCTAGAGTAGGCTCTTCCCAAGAGGCAGCATAATAAGAAGGATGGATGCTCATGTCCAGTCATTCTGGGTACTACACTCTCCTGGCCCAATCCGGAGCCACTAGGATGACTTCGGCATCATCATTCCTGATCTTCTTCAGAACTTTGGGCATGAGTGGTAGAGGCTAGAAGGTGTACAGGAGTTCAGAGCTCCTGTCTAACTATAACGCATCTCCGACTGCCATGGGAACTCTAATGTGCAAAAGGTGGGATCTGTGTGTTTTCGGCTGTGGCAAAAAGATCAAGCTGATTTGTCCCCATTGTTGGAAGACGCCCTGTGCCACCTTCTCAGTGCAGCCTCCACTTGTGATCCTCTAGGCAATACTGGCTGAGGTAGTCTGCCCTGGTGTCCAAAGATTCTGCCAGGTGTTGTATGACCAGGGACATGCTTTAACGACTCTGCCAGCTCTAGAGGCCTCCTTGCACAGGATCCATGACCCCACTCTGCCGTGCTTCTTACAGTATCAAATAGCGGTAGTGTTGTCCATGAGAATCTGCACCCCTTCTCCCAGGATGGACGGGATAAAGGCTTTCAGTGCCAAACGAATCGCCTGCAACTCCAACAAGTTGATGTGGAGGTGGATGTCCTCAGAGATCTCCGATCTCCATCTCTCCCAAATGGCCTCCCTACTTTTCACATGGAAAGGTCGCCCCCCCCCCCCCACAGCGCAGTTTATATAAATACTTTAGATAAACTTATGTGACACCTCTACCGACGCAATAAGTGAAATATATACAAATATGTAAATTGCGGTTTTCTCATGAAGGAAGCAGTTTACAGCTGTGCTCTCATCGTAGGCTGCCAGGTGCAAAAAAAAAAAAACCTGTTTTTTTGGGCAGCCGTAAAAATAATTAATTAATTAAATGCTGCAATTCCGCTAACAATTGTATGGTTAGCGAAAAATAATCACGGAGAGCGCTACCAGAATCAGCAAGCTTCGTTCGTTTGCTTTTTCCCATTATGTGACTGGACAGCAGAAGCTCTGGGCTCAAACGGACAACTGGATAAAATAAGACCCGTCACCGTGATAAAACTAAGTACATGGGTACACAGTGTTAAAATGTAATGGGTCATCGAGTCTGAAATCACACAAGATATTTCCTGTTTGCATTTATTTATTGCACACAGGGCCAACCTGTCGCCTCTTTATTGCTTCTAAAATTAACAGCGTGGAGCTTGCTGAAGAGCTCGGCAGTGATTTACTGGGGGTTTGTTAAATGCGGCTCTGCGCTGAGGTACAACCTTTCCATATGAAATATTCTGTCTCATAATGAGGTGACAGATAAATGTGGCAAATTTACCTTGTGAACGCAGGCTGTTAACCAATCCTATTGAGGACAAGGGTGAGAAGAAATAGCACCGAAAAGAAAATCCTTACGAGACGAGAAATGATTCTGAATGAGAATATAATCCGGAATCGTTAAAATAGTTCACGGTGTTCATGGCTTTTCCACATTGAATTAATCGCCCGAGTAGTTGCTTAGCCAGACGTATCACACCTGGCACAGTGGACCAGTTGTTAGAGTAGTACAACTTCAAGCTTTACCAATCGGAAGGAGAATCATCCGCTAAACTCGTGAAAAATCTGATTTACAGGCGTTGAATTGCCTTTTTTTTTAGTGCAAAACAGCCTCGGTAATTTAAATGAAATCCAGGTACACACTAGCAAAATAATTTACTCATACGAAGGTAAATATACTCTTGTGGGTGATAGTGGACGTTCCGTGGCGGCAGCGGCATAACGTTTGTGAACACCATTAAACTACTTTGTGTGTATTCACAAATCCTTTTCCGACCGGAAATGGTAAGGGATTTACTCCTGTTAGGAAAAGGAGTAGATTTTGTAGGGTGCTATTGGAATTTCCTGTGAAAAAAATTAAAGTCGTGGGTGAAGGGAGAGGCAGTTCTTGAGAAAAAGCAATATCTCGATGTAGAATACGCAGTGCTTAATTTAAGCCGCTGGGGCCCACCAACGCTCATTTTAGGAAGCTAGACACTTATTTTTTCGCATCACACATTTAGAGCAAGAGAGGAACAAGCATTTGCAATGCAATCGGTCTCGCCTTTGGGACCTTATATGTATTAGCTATGCAGCACACTGGGTACTGAAACATCTACTGGTCTTTAACATGGAGGGAAAGTAAGCACCAAACTGCGTGACACGCCAGGTATGGGAACACATGGAGAGAAATATTGCCTTTCAGCGGGAAATGGTATAGTCCAAAGCTCTGTTTTTAATATAAAATCAGGCCTTCGGTGGTCATATCACTGAAAATACAAGATTTGAAAAAAATATTCTTGTCTACGGGTGCTCGTGGAAGACAATTTCTATGGATTGGAATCTAGAGAATGCTAAAGTGATTCTGGTATTTTACTGACCTCTGTTGGTCGTTTTCTATCAAGACAGTTAAATAGAGGCAGTTGAACAGGAAAAAAAAAGTCCCTAAGTGGAAGCAGACAAGTCCTAGGGCTTATCTCCAGAGCCCACAAAGTACATACATATACATATAAGTATATAATAAGTATATACTAAAGTATATACAAGAGGTCTCGAATGCTCGACCTAAAAACCACACAAACTGGAAAGATGGGAGAAGAGAAAGATAGAAAACCTGTCACAAAAGGAGAAAGCAGGAACCTGCAAGAGTGAGATTAAAGGGCAAGGAGTGCTGGTACTGAATTGTAGAGGCATGAAGTGGATTCTAGACCACGCAGTCTTGGTACTGGGTGCGCCCTCATTTAATTGCACCGGCCGCGGCCTTTTGAGCAGAGCTTTGGTGACACGCTATTTTTTTAAAATACAAATTAAGCATTGAATACATGTATATTTTTGTCTGCAAATTTGATATTCACAACCTTTTTCCAGTATAACATCTGGAAAGCTGCAACAGGTGCAGGTTTTCAGGCTTAACTTGAACTTTAGTAAATTCCAACAGTTGGAAATCTGCACACAAGCAAGGTCAGAAAAGTGTAAGCAGTGTTTTGACTTGTTTTAAAGAATCTGTGTAAGTATTTAAGTATTTTACTTTACCTATGCTTTCTTGTGTCTGTAACTAATGTGTAACTGCTGTGGCTAAGATAGTCATACACGAAGCTTTAGTAACACCAATATATTTGGTCTTACTACATTGTTCGAAAAAAAAAAAAAAAAAAAAAGTGTGTGTGTTTTTTTTGACTTGCCTATATCTTTGGCGCCATTTGATGAATCTTTACAACATTTTCCCAAAAAATGTGTGCCAGTGATTCTTGTTCGGCATGGAAAGTTTTGGGATGATCCGTCAAGTGGGGGCTGAGAAAAAGTAGGGGGGGCAAAAAAAGCGATTTCCAATGTTTACTCCAATAGAGATTTTAGACACGACTATAGCCTGAATCGCAGGACAGAATTACACCAAATTTGGCAGAAAGGTAGCTCTTGGTCCAGAAAGAACCCTTTTTGTTATTTAGTGTAAATCCGTTCAGCAGTTTTTGACTTAAAAATAAATAAATCCAAATCTGGATATATAGGGACACAAATCCTCAGAGGATCCAACAGTACCTGTGCTGAAATCTGATTGGCTGCCAACACTTCAATCAGGAAGGGTTGGCAGCTATTTTGAGACTCTACTTCAGCTGAGTCCCACATTTTTTTTTTTTTTTTTAAGGTAGGGGACAGGGTAGGAACACCCCGACCCCTTAGCTCTGGTCATGGGGTCAGAGAGGGACCTTGCCAGGGCAAAAAAAGCATTTTAATAAAAACAATTGCAGCGGAAAAGTGACGGAAGTGCAAATCCGTTGCACAAAATTTAAAAAAATAATGTCACAATTGCAGGCTCCCGTGCTTGTTTTGATCAGAGCATCTGGGTAGGCAAAGCCCGGGGGCAATTTCTTCTTTTTTTTTTTTTTTTTAAAGGGAGGGGTGTGCACGGCCCCCCCCCCCCCTCCTGAGGCTCATTGAGCTCCGGGGACCACAACCTCCCTGGGGTTTTGTTTCAAATAATGAAGGGGTGCCGCGCGGAGCCCCCAACTGGGCTTCTAAGAAGCCCTGGGGACCACCACCTCCCCGGGGCTAAAGAAACATTGATGGGGGGGCTGTGCGGACTACGCAAGACCTGGGAACCACCACCTTCATGGGGCTAAATAACACCTAATGGGGGACCAGCGGACCCCCGGGCACCACCACCTTCCCGGGGACAAATATTTTTAAAAACAAATGAGAGAGGGGCCACACGGCCTCACCTCCCGGGCCACATAGGGGCCCACCACCTCCCTGGGGCCGGCCTTGAAAAGTAAAGGAGATGGGCCATGCGGCCATCCTCCTGGAGTCATATATGGCCCTGGGGACTGCCACCTCCCAGGGCCGGCTCGACTCCTGCTATGTCCCAGGATGGCCAGACCCTGGACATAGATGTTTGCTTTTGCTTGGAGGGAGAAGCAAAAGCAGACACTCCGGTTCCAGCAGGCAGGAGCTGTCAAAGTGCTCCTGCCCGCTGGAAGCGGAGGTTTCATCTCTTTCCCTGCCCGCAGACATGTGGGAGGGAAAGAGATGAAACTATTGCTCCTACACGGAGGGAGCTGCCTTTCCAGCAGCTCCATGCATGCAGCAGCAATGCCAGCTCCCGCAGGAGTCAGGGAGCCGGCTGGGACAGCGGGGGCCTTGCAGCTCCCCCCTCGGTCCCCATTACGCACACTAGATGCCTTGGCTGGGACCAAGGCACCCAGAGACACATGGCTGGGCCCCAGGGGATTGGGTCCCAAGGGCTGATATCAGGACGGGGGCCGCACAGTCCCCCTTCCTTGTGCAGAGGACTGAGTTGAAAAACAAGCAGAAACGAAAGGCAGAAAAAAGAGCAGGAAAGGCAAAATAGAGGATAGAAAAACTAGCCGGAAAGGCAAAACAGAGCAGAAGAGAATAAAACAGAGGGCAGGAAAAACGAGCAGAAAAGGCAAAAATGAGGCAGAAAAACGAGCATGCCCCCACTCACACACCCACTGAGTTACTCATGCACCGATTCACAGACCCACTGTGACACTCATGCACACACTCACCCCAGACACTCATGCACTCACTCACGCACCCACTCACAGACCCACTCAGACTCACGCACCCACTCAGACCTACTGAGACACACTCACACCCAATAACAGACCTACTGAGACCCTCATGCACTCACTCACATACTCACTATCAAAGGTTAGTGGTTACATTTAGGAAATAAAATTAAAAAAACGTTAGAAATTCACTTAAAAAAAAAAAAAAAAAAAAATCAAAGGTTACAGGGACTTTACAGTTAGAAAACAAAAAAACCTTAAAAAGTCACTGAAGTATAGCTGGGCTCCGATTTCACTTGTACAAAACCAGTGAAATTCAGCAGTTATAGTTAGCTGAGCTAACCATAACTTACACCCCCCGCAATGCACTGCTTATGACCTCACATATTACATCACTCATGCATGGTCGGTGACATCACTGATATCTCAAATTACATCACTGATATCATCAAGTACGGTACCCTCCATCCAGATGAAGAGCTGGCAGTCCGTCTGGGTTGATCATACATAGACCCACCTCCTCTAGTCTGATAATAGCCGTTATGTGCAATGAAGATCTTACAACAGTTTTAATGGAGGTTATATCTCCAATTGGATACCCTGTCTCGTTTCCCTAGAATGTTTAGGTTTGCTAGTGGTTTTATAGATTTTAACAACGTTTGTCATTTATTTTCTTTGGTGTACTGTTTAGGGTCTCCCATTACTCTCTTGGAACCCGGGTGTGAAACGCAGAAGAGCGAGATATACCTATCCTAGTATGGGGTACAGTTCATCTCTGTTGACTTGGAATATGATATGGTAAATGATTCCCTTTAATTCTTAACGGGAGAAGCCCCTCGAGTGCTACAATGAGGGGGTGAATTAGCCCACTCGGGCTTGATTGAGGAAGAGAACACTACATTATTGAATGCATGTACATATAAGTGACTACATGATAGATATTACATTGATGGGTTAGTTTGCCCACTTGGGCATGATCATAGAGATGTAAGTACATTATATAATTTTTGAAGAACAAGTTACTTACCTTCGGTAATGCATTATCTGGTAGAGACAGGATCTAGCCGCAGATACCTTACTTTAGAATCCTCCCCAGGCACAAGACTGGATGTGGAAATTTTTCCATAGCACGTCCGTGCACCGGCAGAGGGCGTCGCGCGACTCCATATCGACGTCGTCCTCCGGATGTGACGTCAACGGAGTCCATATAACCCCCTCGCTGACGTCTGTTTCTTCTGTGACTATATTCCACACTTGAAACGCAGAGCCACAAACAGAAACTGCCTATTGAACAATGTGCTTAAACAAAAAACACGAGTCAAATAAATACTAAATTCCTAACCAAACAATTCAGTATATTAATATCTCAATAAAAAAATCTTGAGATGATAGAGAATTCTAATATTACTGGATTCTCCTTTTCTTTTCGCTCTTTGTTTAAATTCTTTTTTTTTTTTTACAAACGATGAAGACAGAACAATTGAGACCAAACAGGACCCAGTTCGCAGAGCGGGGAGGATGGGAGGGTCGTTGAGGAATCTGCGGCTAGATCCAATCTCTACCAGATAATGCATTACCGAAGGTAAGTAACTCGTTCATCTGATAGAGATATCTAACCGCAGATTCCTTACTTCAGAATCAAATGCCAAAGCCATATCATCTCGGAGGGTCTGTGAACTGTATCCAAAAAAGGTCTCATACTAAGAGTAACCCGGTCCAGAAGAAGAGAATAGACCAGAAATTTATGATAATGGAGGTGAGCAGAAACATTTCTAACCCTATGAAGTCCCCAGAAGGGGTCATAGGTAAAGAAAGTCGCACAACATTTAAACCATGGGGATTATCTACCCATGTCAAATAAGACCAAACCGCTTTAAAAGCGGTCACCTCACAATAACTGTGGACATAGCCACTGTAATAAAACTTAAAAGACAATAAAATCATGGGAAAGGTGCTACACATTGCAATAACACTAACCATTTGGTTATATACTCAAGTCCAAACAGCATGTCCAAACTTGGGAAACCAGAACAGCTGGCCGAGTCACTGAACACCACCTGTAAATCATAGGTCAGGACTGCTCTGTAAATTAGGCAGAGAAAATCCAACCTCTATGGAGAAAACAAATGTATATATAAAAACAAAGTCAAAGGCAACATTAGCCCCTGTTGACATTGAAGCAGTCCTTCTATAGAAAAAAGAACCAGAGATGTATAAGGACTTTCAGAACATAGAAAAAAGAACTAGAGAAGTACAAGGATCTTTAGAATAACCCGTATACGCAAAAATACATATACATATATGAAGACACAGGAGTAACCTGATCAACGCCCATGTATCCACCAAGAATATTTCTATATTAAAGATAGTAAATATAGACAATAATCCACAGGAAACGCATAACAGTATGTGCCTAAAGCGGAATCATATCCATAGCAATGGCATCCAACCCATCAGGGTAATGCAAGCAGCCTAGAAGTCCATCATTAAACAATGGTAGCACAACATCAAATAAGATATCAGGAATAAAAAGAAAGCACAATAACCTAACTAAAACAAAAGGCTGAACAAGATCTTGCTTTATTAAATAGAGACCATCTACCGACGGTCTGGTAAAAGACCAAAATCTAAAACTTAAATAAGGAATTCTAAAATAAAAGAATCCAACCACTGAGAAAGTCAACCATTTATCTGTCTAACCTTCTAGGAACCACACTTTACAATGTGTGAACCCAACTTAAAGACCCTAGAGGTAGGAAATAAGGAAAATAGTTGCTTACCAGCAACTATAGACAGACACACAATAAAAGGAAATTACCCCTAAGAGAGCAAAGATCCTGAAGTCAGAAATAAAAGTCTTCTACAAGGAGTAGAAACTTCGAGGCCCATGCCTCTCCCCCTTAAAGATCAACCTATATTAATTCTTCACGAGTAGAAGTGGTACAGCATTAGAGGGAAATGTTCTTCAAGAACACAGAAACAATGTTCAATAATAACGCACAGCGTTATGACAATCCTGAAAAGGACAAAATATCAATAACCTTATCCAATAGAAGGAATGGAATTACTTAAGAAACTATATCTGACTGATGATCTATAATAGCATGATATAATATCAGGCAAGCCAAAAATAACTATGCAGAGAAAACATGAACATGCTCAATATCACTGGCCAGAAGACAGAACCTGAATAGCAATATAATGTCATAAAGGTTCAGAAGACAATCACTTGGCTAATAATGTTCTACATCAGCAGACGTAGAGAACCTCATCTACCAACATAAACGGAAGGCAAGTACCAGACAAAAGCCGAAGCCACATCATTAATAATGTAGGCTACCAGATACCTTCTGTGAAAATGTCAGGAGGCATTTTGGGACAGACACCTTAGTGTTAAACCCTGCAAAAATCATAATAGACACTCAACATGTCTGTTAAGAGGTATTTGCACCTAAGCCTCTCAATAAAGGGCAAAACATATACCCCATGGCTCCAATGGGGTACAAATTCAAAAGTACCACAGAGAACTAATCCTCCACATAGAGTAGCACTCAATCCACTTAAACGTGAGACAAATAATGTATACGATGCTCACAACCGCATACCAACAATACCCCACATAGAGTATAGTATATGCCATAATGGTATCACTCTTGAGCCTAAACTCTTGCCCAGAGTAAATCAAATAGTGAGCTCTGTATAACAGACTCAGATAAACAACATAGCACAAATTAAACACTGAAAAAATGTCATCGACAGAGTCCAGTACTTTTGCAGCTAGCATATTAACTAAGAAAACCACTTATTGTGAGATGCAATTTCTGTAATCCCAACTGTCCAGGATTAAAAACACTAAGAAATCTTTGCATCAAGTAAACAATATCTTGGACGTACCAGATGAAACATATAACTCAGACATGTAGATACTTCTCTACACCAGCTCGAACACCAAACTCAAGCTTACAAAATAACTCAAGTGGACTTAGCAGATCGGCTAGCTCTGAATCGCCATAAGTACGAATCAGCCTGTTCACCAAATAAATGAACAACATCAAATGGCCTATAGGATTCACAGCACCTTGGATCCTTCCCTGCTTTGTGCAGAAGGCAGATGGTTGCTTCCTCCCAGGATTTTGGTATACCAGACTCCCCTAGAAATATTGAATTAAAAAGTTTTGTTAAGAGCAGGACAACCTCCTCTTTAAGAGACAACTATCTCGTTTGGAAGGGCATCTGGACCAGCCGCCTTCCCCCTTTTCAATTTCTCTATTGCCCCCATGACCTCATCTGTCGTTATTTCAGAGTTTATCAGCTCCTTCTGTTCCTCTGACAGTGTTGGGGTAGGCAAGTCCTTAAAATACTTCTCGACTTGCTCCTTAGTGACTCTGACATCCTCTGTATAAAGGGCTTGAAAAAATTCTACAAAGGCGCCCTCTATCTCCCTATCCTCACAACTAAGTGTGCCTTGCCCCTCTATCCTAATAGCTGGAATCCTATTCTGGTTTTGCTCTGATTTTAATTTCCAGGCCAGAAGTTTACCACACCCCTCCCCATACTCATAATGAGAGAGTTTACTTGCCTCCCATTTCCTCTTGACCATTCCCTCCAGAATACAGGACAACTCTTCCTTCTTTTCTCTTATTTCCTCCTCAACTATACTATCCCCCTGCCTCGCCTGTCCTTGTTCTCTCATCCTATCCATCTTATCCAGCTGTTCCAGTCTTTTTTCTATAGAGCTTATTTTACTCCCGACGGTCGTTTTTAAATGCGGCGATGCCAACCAACCTCCCCCTGATAACTGCCTTATAAGCATCCCAGGTTATCTGGACTGAAGTACTCGCATCATTTAAACAAAAATAATCCATGGTTATTTCTTTCAGCTTTATCACTACCTGCTGATCTAGCAATAAAGTTCTGTCCAGGGTCCACCTTGGGGGGGAGGGGGGGGGGCTGCCTCACCCAACTCCAATTTCAGGCAAATTGCTGAAAGATCTGACAGGTGGGCTGGGAGATGTTCCACTGTTTTAACCTTCTTACTCTCCCCTTTCTCCACCAGGAAATAGTCGATCCTGGAGGCATGGCCATGTCTCCTGTTTCTGAATGTAAACTTTTGATCCCCTACCCCTTTCTCCCTCCATACGTCCAACAACCCATACTCTTGCATACGTTTCAATCCTGCCCTCATCTGGGGTAAATTCGACTCTACAGATGCTTTTATGTTTGGCCATCTGTCTTTCCTGGGGTCCAGTAACAGGTTAAAATCACTACCTAAAATGATAGGAGCTGAAAACTCCATTAGCTGGTTATACAAAGATTGCAAAGGGGAGGGATCATCCAATATATACCTATATCATTGCTGAATAGCGACTATAAGATTTTTACGCAGATTCTGGCCGGGAGATTAGGAGGGGTAGCGGACGAACTGATACACCCGGACCAGAAAGGAATCATCAAGGGCAGGCAGATCCATGAGTTAACTCATGAGCTGCTTGGGGCAATAGATATGGCAACTTATGGAGGGCTCCCTTTGTCAATAATTACCTTTCATGTGGCAAAGGCTTTCGATAGGGTGAGTTGGCCCTTTTTACATAATGTTGCGGAGCAGTACGAGTTGGGAGAGGCATTTAGGAGAGTCTTAGAAATAATTTACAAGAGCCCGACTGACAGGATATTGGTAAATGGTAACCTCACACAGAAGATCGCTATTTCAAGGGGTACTAGGCAAGGCTGCCCCCTCCCCTTCTTTTCGATCTGTATATTGAACCCCTTGCCAGAAAACTCAGGACTAGCCAACAGATCCTACCGTTCGAGTTTCAGGGCTGAGAAAAGAGGATATCTCTGTATGCTGATGACCTGATGGTATTTACAACTGACCTGCTACTCTCACTCCCAAAAATTTCAGACATCTTGGATAAATTTGGGGAGGTTTCAGGCTATCAAGTAAATCGGCAGAAGACGGAAGTTATGGAGTGAAATTCCCAGAGTAATAACCCCCTGGTTAAGGATACAAGATATCTGGGTATCATGGTAACAAAGAATTTAGAATTAAATCAGTTTTGATTAGCAGAACACACAGCATGAACATACAGTGCATCGTTGCCTACAACCCAGCGGGCAGGCTGCATCACAGTCAGAAAGGTAAAGCGGGGCCTATGGTTCATAGGCTGTCTGTTTAGATAGCTTACACAGCATGCCGCCTACAACCCATCCTGGGCCGGCCGCGCATGATAAGAGGAAACGTTAAGTGATCCTGGCTCTGAGAAATTTGAACATGGGAAAAGTCTACAGCACGATGAGCATGTAAGTGTAAATGAACCAAAGACTCGCTATGGCCGACTTGGGGCGATAAAGTCTGTCTTTTAACAAAAATAAGAACCGCAGACAAAACAGTAACAGAGTCAAAATTGAAAAACCCAGTTCGGTATGGTGGGTCCTGTAAAAAATATCCTCCCATTCTTTGTCCGAGAGGGCGCAATCTATTTCCGCCTCCCACCGTCTCTGTCCCGCGGTTTGAGCCCCCTTGGTGCCCTGGGTGAGGAACGAATAAATTTCCGAGATAAGTTTGCGGTCATCTTTTTTCAAGAAAAGCCATTTTTCAAACTGTAGCGTTGGCCTACTGACCAGGGGACCAGTTACCCAGTGCAACATTTGCATATGTAGGAAGAGGTCCGAACCTGCAGGGCCATAGTCTGCCCGGAGCTGCTCAAAGGGGATATGGCCCTGGAGGTCGAACAAATGCCCTAAGCGCTTACACCCACCCTCCAACCACCGTGAGCCCACACCCTTATCCATCCCGGGAGGGAAATCAGGGTTTAAAAAGATAGGAGACATGGATGAGGGAAATGTTGTAAGATTAGCCCGCTTGGACACTCTATCCCACACGAACATAGTGGGGCGAGTGACTGGTGAGGAGTATAGTCCCCAGGAACGCAACAACCAAGGTAGCCAAGCCTCCCTCCAGATATGGTGGCCTGCCACCATCTGGTCCATAAATACCCAGTGTTTTTCCGTCATGGGACGGTTCCATTCCACTTGGTAGCACAGCAGCGATGCTTGAAAATAGAGAGTGATGTTTGGCAAGGCAAGGCCGCCCTCCTTCTTAGGGCGTTGCAGCAGAGTCTTCTGTAGCCTGGGAGAGACCGGGCCCCAAATGAAACGCTCTATGTCAGTTTGTATGTGCGAGAGCGTGTTCGGCGGAGGCAATAGGGGGAGGGTTTGGAAGAGGTATAAGGCCCGAGGTAAGACATTCATTTTAACCGCGGCCAGTCTCCCAAGCCACGACAGGGGCAGACGCCGCCATTGAGCAAGATCCTTTCGGATGCGAGAGAGTAGACCAGTATAGTTTACTTCTGCTGTCCTGTCCAGACTCTTATGAAGGACCAGCCCTAAATATGCTATACCATCCGTCACCCAGTCAAAGTCAAATTGGACACGCAAGGTATCCACTGTCGTGTGCGTTGCGGTAAGGTTCAGTACTTGTGATTTCTGCAAATTTATTTTAAATCCAGAAACCCGACTAAAGACCTGCAGGTCTTCCACAATGGCCGGCGGAGAAGTCAAGGGGGTGTGCCACCGAAAAAATGACGTTGTCTGCATAGAGGCTAATTAAATGGCGGTCGGCCCCAAATGGGATACCCTGCGCATGTGGATTGTCCCGGAGTTTCTGGGCAAAGGGTTCCATATACAGAGCAAAGAGCAGGGGGGAGAGAGGGCAGCCCTGTCTGGTGCCCCTCCCCACCGCGAAGTCGTTCGAAAGTATCCCATTTACCCTGACTGCAGCAGTTGGAGTGCTGTAGATGCTCGCCACCCATTTGCAGAACTTTACTCCCAAGCCAAAGCGCTCCAAAGTGGCAAACAAATACGGCCAATGTACGCGGTCGAAGGCCTTCTTGGCATCGACTGCCAGCAGTAGAGCCTCCTCCTTAGAGCGTTGCACCTTGTCGATTAAATAACAAATCCTTTTAGTATTGTCCCCGCACTGTCTGCTCAGGATAAAGCCCGACTGATCTGGGTCGATCAAGCCGGGCATCAGAGGGTTTAGTCTGTGGGCCAGAATGCTAGAGAATAGTTTTGCGTCGATGTTTAGCAAGGAAATCTGCCGGTATGAGCTGCAGAACACTGGTTTGGGAATGACCGAGATTGTCGCCTGCAGCATGGAGGCCGTGAGAGTGCCCGTGTCCGCGAAAGAGTTAAACAATCGAGTGAGCAGCGGAGCCAGCTCCGCACAGAAGGTCTTATAAAAAAGAGCACTGAAGCCATCCGGGCCCAGAGCATTCAAGGGCTTCAGACGGGCAATAGCAGATATCACCTCTTCAATCCGTATGGGAACCTTCAGACCGTCTGCTTCGCTAGGCGGAAGAGGGGTGACCGCTGCTCCGTGTACATACTCACGAGGGTCCGCAAGGCTAGAGGACTCAGCGGAGTATAGAGTCGCATTTAAGGTCCGAAAAGACGCCGCAATGCTTCGATCGTCCGTTATCTCAGAACCCCGCTCCCCCTGCACCGCTTTAATTGCCTGGGCCTGTCGTTGACTGCGGAGGCAGTGTGCTAGCATGCGACCGCCCTTGTTAGAACCCACATATTTATGCTTCAACCGGAGCACCGCGTATTCAGCCCTGTCGAGATCCAAACGCTTCAGCTGGTGCCGCTCCTTCTCCAACTGACGCCAGACTCGCTTCTAGGTCCTCTCATTTAGCCTGTCTGGTTTTATTATCATAAGCCGCTTTGGCGATTAGGGCCCCTCTCGAGACCAATTTAAGGGCCTCCCAGACGGAGGCTAAGGACGTGGAACCGTCATCGTTAAGTGCTTGGTAGTCAGTCCGTGTGTGCCGAAGGTCCTCCACCACCTGCGGGGACCGCAGTAGGGAGTCCCTCAGGCGCCAGTGCGGTGGGGACGAGTGCGTGTGCGGCAGGCGCAGTGTCAGTGTTATGTGTGCGTGGTCTGAGAGAGACCGGGCCTTGATGGTAGAGGCTTTGGTACATGCCCATGCGGCTTGGGTGACGAGGAAGTGGTCCAATCGGGCGTAGGACTTATGGGCCGCCGAATAGAAGGAGTAATCTCTTTCATCAGGGTGTAAGCTGCGCCATGCATCCCAGATCCCAGTCTTCCAGCCACTCCCTGATATAGCTCCTGCCCCGCCAGACCTCGGGCTAGAACGATCCGCCCCTGCGGCCATAACTAAATTTAAATCACCACCAACCACCACCAGGGAGTCGGGTGTGTGGAGAACCTCGGCCAGAGCGTCCGTCAAGAATTTCTCTTGATGTTCGTTTGGGGAATAGATTGAGGCTATCGTGATGTTGGAGGACCCAATGCGTAGCCGCAGCGCTAAAAAGCGCCCTTTGATCTCTACCACGGAACCCACTATGGAACCTCTAAGGTGTTTGGAAAGCAAAATGGCCACCCGCCCTTCTTACTCTTCCCCGAGGACCAAAACTGCAAGAAAAACCCTCTGTGTTGCATACGATGTGTGTCGCTGTGGAGGAGGTGAGTTTCTTGGAGTAGGCACACATCCCCCCCCCCGCACCCCCACCCAAATGCACGAGCAGTGAGAGCACTGCCTTCCGCTTAGTGGGGTTGTTAAGGCCTCTGACGTTAAAGCGGACTACCTTGACTTCCATCGGTTGGGGAAGAACTGCCGGGCTTCATGTCTACAGCAATGAAGCCAGTAAAGAGGGACAGACCTCAGAAGGGACCATGCATACATATGTAACCGGACAAACCCTGACAGAAGGGCCATAAGTAAAAAGCTCACCGGAGAGAGGACCCCCCCCCCCACCCCTTAACAATAGAAACAAACCCAAAAACAATAAAACAACAGCAAAGGCAAGCACACAAAGTCCATCTCGATAGCAGGTCAGAAGAAAGTGGGGACTGCCAAAAGAGTGAGGGGCTCCCTTAGTTAGTGAAGAGAAAAATCCCCCCGCCCCCGCCGAACCCAAAGAGGATAGAACAAACCCACAAGCACGTTACCCTCAGTCATTAGAGTCCAGGGAGTCCCCCTCTGTGCCAGCAATGGTCCGGAGAACTGCAGACCGCTCTTTGATAATTGTGGCCGGGTCAGGGCGGAGGCGGTCTAGGCCCCGGCAGCCTCGAGGGCCCCGGTTCGCCCGGCTCTGAGGCATCCGACTGGGCAGACAGGTCGTCGATATTCAAGTTCAAAACTTTACAAGCCTCGGTCATAGAGTGGACTTGGTGCAGCTTCCCGTCAAGACGGAAAATGAGGCGAAACGGATGGCCCCATGAATATGATATACTCTGTGAACGAAGGTGGTTAGTGACGGGGCGAAAGTCTCTTCTCTTTTGGAGGGTACTGGCTGCCAAGTCTTGGAACAGCTGTGGGGTGTGTTCCCGGAAGCGTAGAGGTTGACAGGAGCGGGCTACTTTGAGGATCTCTTCTTTCACCGTAAAGTCGTGCACACATACCAGAATGTCGGCAGGAGGGCGGTTCGGTTGACGTGGAGGACCGACTCGGTGACATCGGTCGATCTTGACGGAGGATTCCGCCGTTGCGTTCAGAACTGCCCGGAAGAGGTCTTGCACGTAGATTAATTTTATCATTAAAAATAGAGACGGATGTTCTGGCAAATAGGTAACTGATGAATGACAATGGCTGCTAAATAAGATAGTCTAGATCAATTTGGATGCAAGCCAAATAGGAGTTCAAGATTACATTTGAGAAAGCTGTATGGTTGCATTAAATGTTCTAGAAGGACAACAGTCCACAGGTCACCACCTTCCAGGCACAAGCAGCGTGGTATGAAAACAAAATAGTTACCACCGTGTTTGCATTTCTCTAAGAGGTAGTCCATTTTTACTAAATTTTGTGGCTTCAACCTACTTGCAGGTGTGGAACTCGGGAATGACCCCAGAAAGCTATAGGCTTCTGAAAAGTAGACAAAATTCTGAATTCAACAAGGAGTCATTTGTGTAGTACTTTCAAGGTTTTCTCAGAGAAACTAATTGTTGTAATAAAAAAGCAGTGAAAAGGAGAAGGAAACAATTGTCATTGAAAACTACCCCACCTGTATTTTTTTGTCACAATGGCCAAAATACAAAAGCAAAATATTGTTATGTCAGATAGACCCTTCTGGTCGTGGAGATAAATAGGGATTGCAGGTTTTCCAAAAACAGTGGATACCCAGAGCCAACAACTGAGGTGTAGTTCAAAAGTATTTCTAATAGTGTACCAACTAAACAGCAATTTGTATGGTAAAATATAATGAATGGAAAACGGGTTATGAAGTAAACCTAAGTATTTCTGAAATTCCCAAAATATACTGAGATTAGCAGTGTTTATTTGTGCATCTCTAAATTTGGTAATGTAAAAACTTAAGAGTATTAGTTGAAGGGGATAACTACCCGAAATAATAATTCTTGTCAGGGTGGCCCACCCAAGTCTTGCAAATGGGAGCAAGATTTTCAATCTCTTGACTCACTGCAAATTTTAAGTAGTGAATAGTGTGTTCACTTCGCTAGAAAAAATCAGATTTATTCTATTGGTTAGTTTCAAATTGCATCCAGTCCTTCTCAGAAAATTTCTTGAACCATCTTCTGTATTGTGATTTGGGTCTGAATAGTATAAGGTTAGTGTAGACATGCATATAAATGTGGAAGGGAATCATAAAATGAACCGAACAATCCCTTCCAAAAGGTGACAAGCACTGGACTCACGTTGCATTGTGAATGACTGAGTCTGTGGTCTTGCCTTGGAAGTGCATAGGTTCATATGAGGTTTGTCAGAGGTTCATGCAACTTAGGATTTTATGTACTTCTCTCGCATGTTTGTAGCTTGGACTATTCCAGTTTCGACTATTCCAATTCAGTCTGCGCCTGTCCGCGCTCAGCGCCAGTTATACTGCCGGTGCAGTTAAAAGTCAGCAAGTTAGACTCTGTTATACGCAGGAGGAACTCCTGAGGATGGGTAAGTCACGTGCAGTTATTACAATGATGAACTCTAGTGAGAGTCAAAATGTCAGGACGACACCTATGGACAGGTTAAAATGTGGCCTGTTGAATGCCAGATCCCTCTCAAAACATGCTGCGGAAATTAACTTACTACTTGATACGGGGGGTTTTGATCTAATATTCATTACTGAAACATGGACAACAGGAGACTCTGTCTGTGATCTTGACAGAGCATGTCCGCAGGGATTTAAAGGGTTTCATAAGCCCCGAATAGGCAGGACGTGGGGTGGAGTAGGCATTCTTTATAAAGAAAATTGGGATTTTTCTACCTTTCCTCTAGATGAGTAAGACGGTATTGAATTATTGGGTTTCCAGCTAAAGGGTCATAAGGGAAATTTGGCTACAGGGATCCTTTGCTACAGGCCACCCAATACTGCTAGTTCCTCTCTTCCCTCCCTTTTAGATATTGTCACCAATATGAGACTTACGCACACCAATCTTTTTTTACTGGGAGACTTTAATTTTTGGGCAGAAGGAGACCTATGTGCGGCCTATAAAGGGTTGACGAGTACTTGTGATTCCACTGGCCTTCAACAACATGTCCATGGCCCCACTCACATAGCTGGCCACCCTCTTGATCTCATTTTCTCCCCAAAAGGCCTAATTTCAGTTGGGGAATATATCCCTCTATTTAGGACGGATCACTCACTGATCATTTTTTATCTGCATGTGGGTAAGAAGGGACCCCTTGAAAAGACAAACAAACACTCAGTAGAAAGTAGAGCATGGCACAAACTAAATAGTAAGGTTAAACCCCTCTTGAATGAGGCATGCTTCTCTCCTGCTGACTCTACAGTAGTGAATTACCAAAAGTTTGAAAAAGAGATAAAGGAAATTTTAGATGAACTGATACCCCCGACTACTTCAGTACCCCATAAAAAAGCATCAGCTCCATGGTATAATGTTAGTCTGAAAGAAGCCAAGCTAAAGTGTAGACAGTTGGAGATGGAGGCGCCATTACCTTAATGAAGACAAGACCTATTTACAAGCTGCATTACATGACTATAAAAATAAGTTAAGGAAAGCGAGAGCTAATTATTACTGTGAATTGATTACTGCAGCCCCTAATAAAGCAAAAGGACCTTTGAAATACTGAAGGACTTTACTAATCCGTCTCGTTTTAAGCAAGACATGTCACCATCGCAGAACCTATGTGACGATCTGTCGGAATATTTTGAAAATAAAATCAAGACTATTTTAGATGGCATTGATACTCCTATGGTACTAAATAATTCTATTTTAAACACTAATTGCCTCTCACAATCCGTCTCGTCACACTCTGGATCCTGCTTCACCGGCATTGACTAGCCTGGATCCTATTTTTACATAGGCTTTTAAAACATTGTATAGATGCATGACTTCTGGATCTCCTCTCGATCCTCTTCCACCAAAGCAATGGCAAAAATGGGAAGACGAGCGGTCAGGCCCTGTCTTACAACTCTGCAATCACTCCCTTAAAACTGATACAGTGCCTGACTGTTGGAAAAAAGCTATAGTGAAGCCATTGCTAAAAAAAGCCCTGCCCGATCCATCAGACTTAGCTAATTTTAGACCCATCCCCCTCCTACCTTTTCCAATAAAACTTATAGAGCGCTAAATAAGCACAGTCCTGTCACAATATCTAGATGACAATGTATGGCTAGAGGAAGAGCAATTTGGTTTCCGTCCCGGTCACTGAACCGAGACTGCTCTGATTTGCGCCACTGATGAAATACGGAGGGTAACAGACACTGGACAGTCGGTTGTACTGGTCCTCCTTGATCTGTCAGCCGCCTTTGACACGGTGAACCACCGCACTCTTCTGTCATGACTTATGTCAGTCGGTGTCAGTGGCCCGATGTTAAACTGGCTAAAATCCTATCTGCTTGGCCGCTATCAGGCTGTATCTGTTCCCCCATTTTTATCTAAATTTAGAATGACCTCAAATGGCATCCCCCAGGGCTCTTCCCTCAGCCCAATTTTATTCAATATTTATATTAAACCTTTAATCTCTCTTATTAAGTCACACAAGATGAAGTTGATTAATTATGCGGACGACACCCAGCTGATTTTATCACTAAACTAAGAGCAGGACGATTTTCAGTGCAACTTTCAGGCATGCATCCTTGACATATCTAACTGGATGAATGCTAACTCACTTAACCACTTCGCTGCTAGGCCTTTTCCCCTCCTGTGCTAAGCCTTTTTTTGGCTATTTGGGGTAGTTTGCGCTTAGGCCCCTGTAACTTTTTGTCCACATAAGGTATCCATGCCCAATTTGCGTCCTTTTTTTCCAACATCATGGGGATTCTAAAGGTACCCAGGGTTTGAGGATTCCCCTGGAGGGGACCCAGAAATTAGCCAAAATACAGCTAAATTTTGTTTTTTGGGGGGAAAATGCGAAAAAAGGGCTACAGATGAAAGCATCTGGTTTTCCCTGCAAATGGCATCAAAAAGGGGTTGTGGTGCTGAAATCACCATCTTCCCAGCTTTCAGGGACAAGCAGACTTTCGTCAGAAATCCAAAATGTTGTACACAGTTTTGGCATTTTTCTGGGACATAGCCTATTTTTGCTATTTTTTGTGCTTTCAACCTCCTTCCAGTTAATGGTAGAAATGGGTATGATAGCAATAATGGATCCTGGAAAGCCATACATTTCTGAAAAGTAGACATTTCTGAATTCAGCAAGGGGTCATTTGAGTAGATCCTTCAAGTTTTCTTTATAGAAACAAACAGTTAAATATAGGAAAAATTGAAAATTAGTTGAAAAAAACAGCCATTTGTGTCAACGTTTTCACCTGTAACTTCTTCTAATTATGACAGCTATTTGAAAGCAATATACCATTACATCCGCTGGACCTTTCTGGTTGTGGTGATATATAGGACTTGTAGGTTCACCAAGAACCCGACAGAACCCAGAGCCAATAACTGAGCAGCGTCTTGCAATGGTTTTTTATTATGTCCGGGTATATAGCAATTATTCTGGGAAAATTTATACATGGAAAAATCGGTATGAAAGACACCTATGTATTTCTGAAATGGGAACAAAATATAGAGTTTAGACACAGTAGATATTTGCACATTTCCGAAATTGGGAGTACCCATACTAGCATGAGAATTATAGGTCATTTTTCAAAATGACTTCTTTTTACACACTGTCCTTCATTTGGAAGGCAGAAATGCATCGAAAGTCAATAGATAATAACAGTTGCTCTACAATTTTGTGTTACCCCAAGTCTCCCGATAAAAATGGTACCTCACTTGTGTGGGTAGGCCTAGTGCCCGCGACAGGAAACGGCCCAAAACGCAACGTGGACACACCACATTTTCACAGTGAAAAATGACCCTTTTTTTGCAAAGTGCCTAGCTGTAGTTTTTGAACCCTAGCTCTGCCGGGCACCAAGGGAAACCTAGCAAACCTATACATTTTTGAAAACTAGACACCCAGGGGAATCCAGGATGGGGTGACTTGACTGGCTCTCACCAGGTTCTGGTACCCAGAATCCCTTGCAAACCTAAAAAATTGTCAAAAAAAACACATTTTCCTCACTTTTCTGTGGTAGAAAGTTCTGGAATCTGCGTGGATCCACAAAATTCCACCCACCCCCCATTCCCCAAAGTCTTCTGAGAAAAATGGGACCTCACTTGTGTGGGTAGGCCTAGGGCCCGCGATAGGAAACAGCGCAAAACGCAACGTGGACACACCACATTTTCACAGTGAAAAATGACCCTTTATTTGCAAAGTGCCTAGCTGTAGTTTTTGAACCCTAGCTCTGCCAGCACCTAGGGAAACCTACCAAACCCACACATTTCTGAAAAGTAGACACCCGGGGATTCCAGTGAGGTATGTCTTGCGTGGATCCTCCAACATTTTCTTACCCAGAATCCCCTGCAAACCTGAAATTTTGCTGAAAAACCACTTTTTTCACACATTTGTGTGTGGGAAAGTTGTGGCATCACCGGGCTGACACAAATTTCCTACCACCCAGCGCTCCCCCAGGTCTCTCTATAAAAATGGTGCCTCACTCTGGTGGGAGGTCCAAGTACCCGCGACAGGCAAGGGCCCAAAACGTATTGAGGCGACATCAAAATTGCCTATCACAAAACGACCTGGTTTTGCAAGGGGGGTCCCATGACTTTTTGGCCCTGGGCTCGGCGGCCACCTAGGTAAACCTACCAAACCCACACATTTCTGAAAACTAGACAACAGGGGGATTCCAGGGAGGTATGGCTTGCATGGATCCCCCAACGTTTTCTTACCCAGAATCCCCTGCAAACCTGAACTTTTGCTGAAAAAAATCACTTTTTTGTGTGTGGGAAAGTTGTGGCATCACCGGGCTGACACAAATTTCCTACCACCCAGCGTTCCCCTAGGTCTCCCGATAAAAATGGTGCCTCACTCGGGTGGGAGGCCCAAGTACCCGCGACAGGCAAGGGCCCAAAACGTTTTGAGGCCCCATCCCGGGCACCCTGCCACGCGGCAGGACCCAGGATGGATCCCGGGGTGGGGAGGCCACCCTCCCCGGGGCCCTCAGGGGCCCCGGACGGAGCTCCTGAACCCAGCCAAGTGAGGGGGGCTCCCCAGGCACGACGGAACCCCGTCTCGGACCTTTGGATAGCGGCAGGCCGGGGGACGGGGCCCAGGGCTGGAGCACGGGGCCCGGAGGGGCCCCTGGACCCAGCCGGGGCTCCCGGGCCCAGAGGCGCAGGGGAAGCATCCCCGGGCCCGCGGGACCCCGTCCCGGGCACCCTGCCACGCGGCAGGACCGAGGACGGAGCCCGGGGTGGGGAGGCCGCCCTCCCCGGGGCCCTCAGGGGCCCCTGACGGAGCTCCTGAACCCAGCCAAGCGTGGGGGGCTCCCCGGGCACGACGGAACCCCGTCTCGGACCTTTGGCATAGCGGCAGGCTAGGGGACGGGGCCCAGGGCTGGAGCACCCGACCCGGAGGGGCCCCTGGACCCAGCCGGGGCTCCCGGGCCCAGAGGCGCAGGGGAAGCCTCCCCGGGCCCGCGGGACCCCATCCCGGGCACCCTGCCACGCGGCAGGACCCAGGATGGAGCCCGGGGTGGGGAGGCCACCCTCCCCGGGGCCCTCCGGGGCCCCGGACGGATCTCCTGAACCCAGCCAAGCGAGGGGGGCTCCCCGGGCACGACGGAACCCCGTCTCGGACCTTTGGATAGCGGCAGGCCGGGGGACGGGGCCCAGGGCTGGAGTACCCGACCCGGGGCCCAGAGGGGCGCCTGGACCCAGCCGGGGCTCCCGGGCCCAGAGGCGCAGGGGAAGCCTCCCCGGGCCCGCGGAACCCCGTCCCGGGCACCCTGCCACGCGGCAGGACCCAGGACGGACCCCGGGGTGGAGAGGCCGCCCTCCCCGGGGCCCTCTGGGGCCCCTGACTGAGCTCCTGAACCCAGCCAAGCGAGGGGGGCTCCCCGGAACCCCGTCTCGGACCTTTGGCATAGCGGCAGGCCGGGGGACGGGGCCGGAGCACCCGACCCGGGGCCCGGAGGGGCCCCTGGACCCAGCCGGGGCTCCCGAGCCCAGAGGCGCAGGGGAAGCCTCCCCGGGCCCGCGGGACCCCGTCCCGGGCACCCTGCCACAAGTCAGGACCGAGGACGGAGCCCGGGGTGGGGAGGCCGCCCTCCCCGGGGCCCCTGGGAGCCCCTGAACCCAGCCGAGCAGGGGGAGGCTCCCCAGGCACGACGGAACCCCGTCCCGGGCCTTTGGCGGGGCGGAAGGCCAGGGGATGGGCCCCAGGGCTGGAGCACCTGACCCGGGGCGGCCCCTGGACCCAGCCGGGGCTCCCGGGCCCGTAGGCGATGGGGAAGCCTCCCCGAACCCGCGAGACCCCGTCCCGGACACCCTGCCACGCGGCAGGACCGAGGACGGAGCCCGGGGTGGGGAGGCCGCCCTCCCCGGGGCCCCTGGGAGCCCCTGAACCCAGCCGAGCAGGGGGAGGCTCCCCGGGCACGACGGAACCCCGTCCCGGGCCTTTGGCGGGGCGGCGGGACGGGACCCAGGGCTGGAGCACCTGACCCGGGGCCCGGCGGGGCCCCTGGACCCAGCCGGGGTTCCCGGGCCTGGAGGCGATGGGGAAGCCTACCCGGGCCCGCGAGACCCAGTCCCGGGCACCCTGCCACGCGGCAGGACCGAGGACGGAGCCCGGGGTGGGGAGGGCGCCCTCCCCGGGGCCCCTGAACTCAGCCGAGCAGGGAGGCTCCCCGGGCACGACGGAACCCCGTCCCGGGCCTTTGGCGAGGCGGCAGGCCGGGGGACGGGGCCCAGGGCTGGAGCACCTGACCCGGGGCCCGGCGGGGCCCCTGGACCCAGCCGGGACTCCCGGAGCAAAGGGACAGCCTCCCCGGGCCCGCAAGACCCCGTCCCGGTCACCCTGCCACGCGGAAGGACCGAGGACGGAGCCCGTGGTGGGGAGGCCGCCCTCCCCAGGGCCCCTGGGAGCCCCTGAACCCAGCCGAGCAGGGGGAGGCTCCCCGGGCCCGAGGGACCCTATCCGGGGCATCCTGCCACACGGCTGGCCCGGGGACTGACCCCAGGCTGGGGCAGCATCCTGGCCCGTCCAGCTGACGGCTGAGGACCGCTAGGCCGAGAGGGGTTCCGGAGTACCCTGTCCCTAGTAATCCGGAGGAAGGCTACCCCCCTTTCTGGTAACCCATGCGCACCGCGAGACTGAGCGGACGCTCCCGACCTCCTGGAGCCCTGGCTGGGATCGGGGAGGTAAATGAGCCCTCATCGGGACTTCCAGGCCGGCCCGGCCATCTGGTCGCCCCATTGGAAAGCATCGCGTGCGACCAGATGGCCGAGGGGATAGGTGCGACCAGATGGCCGGGACTGAAAGGACGCCCATCTGCCCACCCCCGAGCCTTCGCGGTAGGCCTCCCGCCTGCCCTTGCAGGGCTCGGGGGCTCCGCTTCCCGGGGGCTTGGGGACCCCGGCCAGGCCTTAGGCACAGGGAGGACCGCCGGAGCTCTCGGCCCCGGACGCCCGGGGGAGGATTGCCCAGGACCCGTGGAGCCCGTCCCGGGCACTTTGCCCCGCAACGCGGGCCGGAGGAGGGAGCCCGGACGGTGGGGAGGTGTTGTCCGGGCCCAGCCCATCTGGACCCCGGCTGAGAACCGCCAGCACCGGGAGGGGTGTCCCGGCATACCCTGACCCTAGTAATCCGGAGGAAGGCTACCCCCCTTTCTTCTAATCCGTGCGCACAGGGTGACAGAGGGGACCCAAGGCGCGAACGTACCCGACCTCCTGGAGCCCTGGCTGGGATCGGGGAGGCAAATGAGCCCTCATCGGGACTTCCAGGCAGGCCCGGCCATCTGGTCGCCCCATTGGAAAGCGTTGCGTGCGACCAGATGGCCGAGAGGATAGGTGCGACCAGATGGCCGGGACCGAAAGGACGCCCATCTGCCCGCCCCGAGCCTTCGCCCTGAGAGCCTCCCCGGGTCCCGATGGACCCCCGTGCCCAGCGCCTGGTCCCTCGGCTGGCTTGCAGGACAGGCGGGCTCCCATACCCCAGGGTCTGCCGGACGGAGCTCAAGCCCCGGGCCCGGTCCCAGTCCCAGCTTCCGAACACTGGGCCAGGCCTGGGAGAGCCTCCCCGGGCCCCGATGGACCCCCGTGCCCAGTGCCCGGACCCTCGGCCGGCTTGCAGGTGGGGGTGCTCCCTCACCCCAGGGACCGCCGGACGGAGCTCAAGCCCAGGGCCCAGTTCCAGTCCCAGCTTCCGAACCCTAGGCCAGGCCTGGGAGAGCCTCCCTGGGCCTCGGGTGGAACCACTACTGTCCCCATCCACCGGACACTCGGCCTGCTTGCCGGATGGGGGTTCTCCCGCACCCCAGGGCCCGCCGGACGGAGCTCAAGCCCCGGTCCCAGTCCCAGCTTCCGAACACTAGGCCAGGCCTGGGAGAGCCTCCCCGGGCCCCGATGGACCCCTGTGCCCAGCGCCCGGACCCTGGGCTGGCTTGCAGGATTGGGGGGGCTCCCGCACCCCAGGGCCCGCCGGACGGAGCTCAAGCCCTGGGCCCGGTCCCAGTCCCAGCTTCTGAACACTAGGCCAGGCCTGGGAGAGCCTCCCCGGGCCCCGATGGACCCCTGTGCCCAGCGCCCGGACTCTGGGCTGGCTTGCAGGACGGGGGGGCTCCCGTACCCTGGGGCCCGCCGGACGGAGCTCAAGCCCCAGGCCCGGTCCCTGCTTCTGACACCCAGCCAGGCCGGAGAGAGCCTCCCCGGGCCCCGGTGGACACAGGTCCCCAGCACCCGGACCCTCGGCTGGCTTGCAGGACGGGGGGGGGCTCCCGCACCCCATGGCCTGCAGGACGGAGCTCAAGCCCCGGGCCCGGTCCCTGCTTCCAACACCCAGCCAGGCCGGGGGGGGGGGGAGCCTCCCGGGGCCCCGATGGACCCTCTGTCCCCAGCACCCGGACCCTC